>CABFOS010097699.1:0-11489 GCA_900660315.1 Diretmoides pauciradiatus | reverse complement strand
TACACTGCCACTGAGGCTTGGTCCTCTGGGCACCGGGGGAAACAATGAACTGAGTGGCTGAGGGTGCATTTTAAAACGACCACACAGCATTTCTAATAAAATGAGGGTGCTTTAGGACACTTTTGTTTGGTAGTGAACCTGACCTTCAAACCTTTTCAACAACAACAAAAAAGTGACCAGGAAAGCATACACGGATCAGGAAATATGCAGCATTTTGAGTCATATCTAGCATATATACAGTTGTGAGAAAAAGTTTGTGAATCCTTTTGAATTACCTGCATTTCTGTATAAATGGCTCCTAAAATATTTAATATAGTCTGATCTTCATCTAAGTCATAAAAACAGATATACATAATGTGATAATTTAATTTAATAAATACACAGTAACACATACAAACATGTCTTTATTGAACATGAGGTTTATAACTGATGGAAGCTCCTTTAGCAGCAATAACCTCAACCAAACTTTTCCTGTAGTTGCTGATCAGATCTGTACAACAGTTAACAGACATAGTATTTTGGACCATTCCTCCTTCCAGAACTGTTTCAGCGCATTGATATTTTGGGGATGTCTTGCATGAACGGCTTGCTTCTGGTCATGCCACATATTTCAATGAGGTTAAGGTCAGGACTGGGACTTGGGCCATTCCGAAATGTGAACTTCTGTTTGAGCCATTCTGTTGTAGATTTTCTTTTGTGTTTGGGGTCATTGTCAGGACCGAACCTCTGTTAAGCTTCAAATCACAGACTGTTACTCTGATATTCACCTGCAGAACTCCCCAATACAATTTGGAATTCAGTGTTCCCTCAATGAATGCAAGCTGTCCAGAGGCAGCAAAGCAGCCCCAAAACCATGATGCTTCCTCCAGCATGAATCACGGTTGAGGTTTCGCTGACGGTATGCAGTGTTTTTTCCCCCTCCAAACATAGCCTTGTACCCTTTTGCCAAAAAAGGCAATTTCTGTCTCATCTGTCCACAGAATATTTTTCCAGTAGCTTTGTGGCATATCCAGGTGGTCTTTGGCAAACTTGAGATGGGGAGCAATGTTTTTTGTGGAGAGCAGTGGTTTCCTCCTTGGTATCCTCCCATGAACACGACTCTTGTTTAGTGCTTTTCTTATTGTGGATTCGTGGACACAAAATGTTAGAGAGAGATGCCTGCAGATCCTCAGGTATTACCTTTGTCACCTCCTTGACCATTATATGCATCTTTGCTGGATGTCCACTCCTAGGGACAGCAGCAATGGCACTGAATTTTCTTCATTAGTATACAATTTGTCTGATTGTAGACTTGGAGGCCCAAGTCTTTGGAAATGTTTTTGTAGCCCTTTTTGTGTTATTTGTTAAATCACATTGTGTATTGTTATAACTTATTTTGGAGCCATTAATGCAGAAATGTAGAAAATCCGAACAAACTTTTTCTCGCAACTGTACAGTATGTAACATTGCTGCAGGGTCCAGTAGCAGCACAGTGCAAGACTAACTGTGCAGCTTGTCCATCCAAAAGGGAAAGAGCATAAAGAGGTGATCACAAATCCATGCTTTTTGACAGGTTGTCAGGAAAACCTGACACCTGACTTGGCAGCTCTGTATCACAAAGGGCTAAATGATCAGTCAGTCAGTTTGTGAATCAGTTAGAACCCTGTAGTTATACAAGAGAGCAGGTTTAATGCTTCCATAAAATTTAATGTGGGCTGGAAAATCTGCGAACTGCCATTAGAGCAACTGAACGGCCGGGATGCAGAGGCCAACATTTCAACTTCCATCGAAAATGTACAGCTTGTGTTTAAGCTCCCTGGAGTTAGTCGTTTTTCCTTGAAAGTTTGGTTGGATTCAACACATGGTTCAGACAATAATATGCAGCTTGCAGAACATCAGGCAAAGCATCATTCAAAACACCCACAGTCTGTTGTTGTGCAATGACAAAGATCACAAACAGATACTGTAGACGTGCGGGTGTTTTACATAAAAACGAATGCAGAGAGGAACACACACGCACCCATTAGCACCTAATAGTGTATTACCTGCTAAGTGCTGGGTGAACACATTTTCCACAATTCACACTACAAAACAAAGGAAAGACACATTTGTTGAGAACATAAACAATACTAATGTTTTTGGATTGATTACGGTCCATGCACAGTAATACAGTACCCCCCCTACTTCTACATCAGAGAAATACTAACTGGTGTGTAATACAGTACCTGATATACCTGATGCAACCTGCAAAGAGCGACTATTACTACTACTACAACATACATACATACTTATGTGGAAACAGGTTTGGGTAAACAGCTTCCCATAGAAAACCAGTGTAGAGTCAAATATACAATAAATATTTAATCATAAAGCTGCATCAAATCCATCACAAGTGGATGACATTGACTGGATATCTAGTCGATCTCACCAATATTTTCCCAATATATCACAAACTGATGTATCTGTCTAACCCCAGCAAATACAATTATAGGACATGAGGGGCACAATTTAGTGCACAATAAGGACTTTAAAACCATGGTAGCCCTGTTTTCTTCAGCTTCAGCCCCATCTCCATCAAGTACTGGTGAGTAAGACTTAAGCGGCTTTTTTACCGCATGGCATCAACTCAACTCTACTCGCCTTTTTTGGTTTTACTTAGGGCAAAAGTTGTGGATAGTAGCCTACCTGGTACCACTTTTCTGGTATCACCTCCGTCGGGCTTCCAAGCGGGCTGAGGCAATACCAAAAGGTGATGTGAAAACACTGCAGACTACTGATTGGTCAGAGAGAATCGTCACTAGAATCATCTCTGCATCAAACCAGGTTGAGCAAGTGAAAAAGAATCGCTATTGTAATCTTTTGAGCCACTATTTAATTGTATTTTGTTTGTAGTTTAGCCTATGTTAAATGAAATGTCTCGCTTTAGTTTCTAGAAATAGATACCATATTATTTTCCTGTATCTTCTAATTATATACTCAATTCCTATATATTGAGACAAAACAAAATCTACGTACGGTAATTTGAAGCAGCAATGAAACGGACGTACTATTATTGCCTAAACATGTGGAAGAGGAAAGTTCTTGCCCGTTTGAGAAGTAGCGTTTCTATCGCTATGTGATTGTCACAAATGAGCAATGTTGTTCAATGTCTTAAATATTCATGTACTCTGCCATCTAACGTTAGGCTATTATGAAGCTAGCCATGCTTATCAGTACATATCAGTAATAAAAATATGTTTGTGATTTTTGTGTTTGTGTTTTCTGTGAATGCGCTTGTTTTTCTTCACTTCCGTTAGTTGTGGCTTTTGCATTTGTGTTTTCCATTAACGCACTTGTGTATTTCAAATTTGCAACTTGTTTTGAATATGCAGTTTGTTTGAGACGTCTCGGCCACCGTACAGAGTCATTTTCAGCCTGTCCTCTATATCCACGGGGTGAGAGGGTACAGCTTAAATCCTTCTTTGCCTTTTCTTACTCCTCCAGGATGAAGGTTTTCCCCTTTATTACTTTTGCTCAAACACAGCCAGCTGTTGGAAAATTCTTAATATGTAGAATGACAGTGAGTCAGGCATTAACACTTCATTGTTGTTGCATTCCGCAA
This sequence comes from Diretmoides pauciradiatus, assembly GCA_900660315.1. Lineage (NCBI taxonomy): Eukaryota > Metazoa > Chordata > Actinopteri > Trachichthyiformes > Diretmidae > Diretmoides > Diretmoides pauciradiatus. The sequence goes on along the minus strand of CABFOS010097699.1, from coordinate 7,909 downwards.
GATGACCCATGAGATCTGGGTGCATTTTGCAGTCTGACTTAAAAGGATAAAAATACTAATTGTTAAATTAGATAATGTCTGGTACTGGCATGTTGTGCTTCACAGCATGAAAAACATCAGAGATGCGAGAGCAACAGCAAAGGGAGGAATGTGCAGTGTGGCAGTCAGAGCACAACAAGCTTCATCACAGACATTCTGTCTGTTTAGTCCATCTCTGCTGAACAAAAGGCAACTCATAAGAAGGCGGTGAAACAAACAGCATACCATCTCAGATCTTAGTAAGACCAGGAATTTAATTTCTAAGCTACAAAATGGAAATGGGAAGCTTTGTTTTGGTACTTACAATGGACGACTAAGAAACCACTAAGAAGCCACTAGCTATTGGACTGTGGCAATGGTTTCCCACATGGCATGGTCATTTCATTTTATGTCTTGAAGGAGCACATATAGTTTACATACATTGGTGAATAAACTTATTGACACCAGTTGTGACATTAATACCCCTTTCAAACCGGAGCAACAACCGGAGTTATTTCGCCATTGGTGTGAATGGGTCTACACGAGTTATCAGACCCAAGTCTTGACCCTCCTCTTGACCTGGGAATAACCCGGGTAAGATGCAGCTCGTCTGCGGTGTGAACGGGGCAACCCAGGTTCCACAATGGAAGGGAACCTCACCGATTAAGATCAGAGGTGCATTATATGCAAGCCAGCTCACAACGAGGACCATTTCAATAACAAACAAACAGAACAAATAACAATGGAGAATTGAAAATATTCTGAAATCAGAGAGCTTGTCTATGCCTAGGGAAGAAGAACGCAACAAATAACTGGTATTCAATTATCTACGGCGATATCAGTTACTTGTTCGGCCTGTCGAACAGTAACGTATACAGATGTAAATAAGGTGACACGGGTCTTGTGCGGTCTGGTCTGAATGGTCGACGACCCGGGATAAACCCGGGATAGTAGTTTGAATGGCTCCAACATGGGAATGACCCTTTCATAACCTGTGTAAGTCTGGGAATTTGTGTGTGAAAGGGGTACAATTTACCGTAACAAGGCAAATCTGTTATGACAGAAATTTGGAGGGAAGTGAGAGTGAGAGTAGAGCTTGTACATGTTGTGCAACATTAAGCGGAGATGGCCAGGAAGGGAGATGAGAGCTACTAGCAGGTCTGTGTGTCAGAGGAACAGACTGGGGCAGGAAAGGTGAGTGAGGAGCTGTGGGGGGACAGAACTCCACATCTGCATCAAACCCCCGTTTCTCCCTTGGTGCTCCGCTAGAAAACTATGTCACCCTGAAAGGTGGCGTGAAGTTGATTTAGTATAAGGAGGCAGATTAATAGAGTTGTTCTTAAACTGAAAGGTTAAGATGACTAGCCTCCAATCCAGTCATGTGGGCAGACATGTGATGACTCTTGTGATGAAAGCAGGGTAGATGATCACATGGAGCTAAGATTGTAGGGGTGTATAATATGGCCATGTGCTTGAGAGAACTGAAAAGACCATGAACTCATCCAGGTCAAAAAGCAGAACTGACAGACAATATGTGTACTTGCATCATCCCTCTCCCACTGGCTGATATATCAATGATACAATCATATCAGATTATCAGACATTAACATCAAGATGTTTAACGTTTCCTTAATACTGGTACACAGCAGCAGTCCAATTACACAAAAATTACAAATGAACAATAAATATTACTCTAATAAGTGATATTTACCTATAGTAAGTTGTTGTATGGGAATTTGTTTATGAATAAGGGAAACTGAAGGAGAACTGAAAATATAAATATATCTGCAGTTCTGCATTTCAGTAGCCATGGCTAAGACTTCTGTGACGTTGTCTACACACACAGAGTTTCAACAGCATTACTTCATTTCTCAGAAATGCTGCCCAGTGGCATTCTAACGGCAAAAAGAAGAGACTTACTGTTCGTTGACGACAAAGATGCAGTTGTCTTGTGAGGGAAAGCCTGAGACAGGATGCTTGCAGGTCACCTTCCGCTCATTGTGGCTGGTGAGAAAAGGGAGAGACGAGAGAGAAAGGGAGAAAAAAGAGTGAGCAATGTTAGAGAAGACCAAAGACACTTAACAATACACTCTCCACTTACACGTGCTCTCTCCCCAAAGACGAATAGGCTGCTTCTGGCCTTGAAAACCCCATCATTTTTTTAATAACACCCATTGTCAGAGATTGAGGGCATTCTTCACCAGCAAAACATGGCTCAACCACGTACAACTGGACATGGGTACAGAACAGAGCAGATAAACTATAGAGGTCATTTTCAGAAAGCTGTGAAAAATTACAAATTGAGAGGAAAGCCCATGCTTTTAATGCTCCGAACAAAAACAGAAAAATGCCACACGATATAGGCATATCAATGGATCACTGCAAAACAGATATGGAAACCATCTTTCACTCTTAAAGCCATTCCTTTTTAAACTAGTGCCCTCCTCTTTTGGCATTTACAGCCACCTACAACAGAGAGGGAGACATAACATAGCAGTAAAGAGCAATACAGACCTGGAGTATTGCGTGGTGGTGAATTTCAACATCATGAACCTCCTATTCCAGCTTTGGAGACACCAAAACTAATTAGAAACTGTCCATTCGTCTACGGTCCAAACTCCTAGCTTTATGAATATTAGCAAGCGCTGCATCTACAGGCTAGCAGCCGGTCTAGCTGTCCAGCACTCATCTAATCACAGCGATATAGAGGCTGCCACCCACCCAGCCTGTGGTCCAATTACAGCCTCCTACAGTCACATCCACACTAACGTGATTAGAGGACCAGGACAGAAACCACACAGTCTTGGGAGGAGGAGGAGCACAGACAGGCTGGGACCTCTACAACAACAGAAGCTTTTCCAGTAAAGCAGAGCCTGGTCAATGTGCTGAGTGATCTGAGGGCCTGGAGGCTGGAGCACTCAATGGTCCTGGGGGAATTACCAGCTTAGTTGCCCCGTACTGTCACTAGCCAATCATAAATCAAACCCTTGTCATTTAAACAGCGAGTAGTGTGGAAGTCTGCAAAATGAGTTCAAGATCAAGTTATATTAAGCAGCTTCCTGTCACATAATGTGCAAAGGCAAATCTATGGTTATTTGATTGCATCGTCTGTGAATTAAAGCAGTAGCAGTACAGTGTATGATGTCAGTGTATTTATTAAAATGGGAAAGGGCAGCAGAGACTAAACAAGACTTTCATAGACAATTTCAGTAAAGGAAAGAGCTATGGTATAAATCACAATCTTCAAAGCTACTGCTCCCTTTACTCTACATGCCAGACAGAATTATTCTACATTTCAACTCACTTGGCCCGTAAACAGAAGAGAGCCAAGCTACAGCCCAAAAATAACACCGCTTTTAAACATGGGCTGCTCATGTACTGAAAAGAGCAAATGGTATGAAATAGGGGGTTTAGTTTCAGTTTAGCCTGCAGAGCAGCAGTCTCCATAGCTCTGGTCTATAATTACTGGAGGCACTGTTGGCAGCAGAGCATTCTGTGCGGTCTTAGGGCAGGCCCATGGCACCATTTGTCTTTGGTACAGTATCCTTTCACACATGCCTGTACTGCTCTGCACATAGACTGGCTTCGGCTATAAGTGAAGATCGATGCAAAGTCTGGGTGAATGTGTGTGCACGCAGCAGTTGGATGAAAGAGTGATGCGAATGAGCAACCGATTGAGGAGTGAATGTGAAAAATAACTTGCACTGACTGGATGCAGTTCTGTGATCGGCTTAGCAGTCTATCACTGGGTCAACGTAGGTCTCCTAACGACCTACATTCTGCTAGGATATTCTAAGTCTAAAACGCATTACCAACATTGGTCCAGTGTATCCACTACGACAGGTATATTACCCGGTACCTTTACTGACCACTAACGGTTAGGTAAAGCACACATAATGAAGTTGGCAAAGACTCTTTGGCTCTTCGATGACATGTAAGAACACAAAAAGCCCTCATGATAAATACTGATTGACAGGTGTACGAGGTCAGTGTTTTTAAGAGGGTGCTTCGTTCAAGGACATCAAAGAGTTGAGTCCCCAATACTAAATGCAAGGAGGCTATATGAGAAGGTCCTAAACATTCCCAGTGTGATCCACGTGACATGGAAGGACAGTCAGTTCGTAAACCCAATTGGAAAACATGGGGGCTGTAAAGTAACTTGATAGCTGTGGTTTGTGTAGGCTAGAAGAAGAAGGATGACGATTCATAACAGACATTTTCCTGTTTACTAGAAGAGGCTCCCTTTAGACAACCACTCTGATGGCCACTTTGTTAGCATGTACCCACTGTATGTAGAGTAGTGACGGTCACTTTCCACAGGGGTGGTAAGATATTATTCAGGGGTGGCGGATATTATTCAAAATGAATTTCATGGCCTCCACATGGCACCAGTAGCTAATGGCAAACATGATGGGAGCATTTTACCAAGCAAATTATGACAGAACAGCGGGCTGATTAGAAATTGCCCTGTCACACACCATAAGCGCCTTCTGTAGAATAACACTAGATAGTAATGCAATCACACTTGATGACTACAGCCATTATAGCATGAAAATTAATCAATGCGGAACAGTTGCCAGCTCAAAATTAGATCTCCCTTTTGAACAAAACTGTGTTTTCAAACCTCCTTTGCCAACTAATCTTAGCCTTTAACACTATTTAAAATGGTCGCACATGCACTGAAGGATGTGGTCTGTGGTCACTATAGTAAAAAGTAAGTTAGCGTAAAGCCACAGGAGCTGTACAGTAGAGGGAGCATCTGGTAACACTTTTGCCTTAATAGAGGGCAGAAACCTCGTTGGCTCTTCCTCCAGGCATAGCATTTCTTCTTGTTTTGCAGCCAGAGGGAGGTATTGGGTGAGGGGCACCAGCAGGGTCCTAGCCCCTTGACCTCAGATCTGTAAAGGCAGGGGAGTGGGAGCAGCGGTGGAAGCCCATTAGTGAAGTTGACCACCCTGCAGTGAGGGTTGCACAGTCTTCTGGGTTCTGGACTGTCCACCATTATTAGCGGTGAGCTAGAGTAATGAAAAGCTCAAGGCCTGGGGGTCCTGGGGGTACACCACAGGCTTGTTTTTTATTGTTCTGAGGTCTTTAGCCCGCCTCTACAATTTGACCCCAAACAAGTGAGAAGCGCCAATCAGGATATTACATTAGCAAGAGAGAAAAAGGCCTGTGAAACTTTGGAAGACATATCCTTGGATTTGAACAGCAGAGCTTGGGGAACGCTACGGGAGGCTTCTTTGTTTAATTATTTTACTTGGAAAGCAAAGCCTGGAATCTAGCGCTCCTTTGATATGGTTTTACAGGGTGGGGTAGTGGCAAACATTTGGGCTAGCATTCCATTTGATTGATTTCATCTGTTAAGTCAAAATACGTTACTTTATTTTTAGTCATACTCACAGAAAAGACCTTGCTTTAGGTATCAAAATTACTAGTCTGAATGATTACTTCAAATACACCATGATTGTCCTTTGCATGACAATTTTTCATCATAACAAAAGTGCTGTATGTGTTACAGGTTTCTAACTGCAGCTCAACTATGATTACAGTTGGATGACTGCAACAAAAACAAGGTTGGGAGACTTAACTGACCTTCTAAAATATACAAAGGTATTCAAAATAAGCACTTTGTTAAACTACTCATTAATTCCAAAGTGCAGCAGAAAGTGGTACCAACACATGAGAAAGATGGCACAGAAAATGTACAGTGTGGGACATGGACATGTTATTTGTCAACTTAAGTAACATCTATGGTACGAAACATCTTTATCCTCCTTACTTTTTACATGTCAAAGCAGCACAAGAGGAAACCACTTCTCTCCACAAAAAACATTGCTGCCTATCTTCAGTTTACTAAACACCCCCTGGATGTACAAAGCTACTGGAGAAAGATTCTGTGGACAGATGAGACAAAAAAAAAACAACTTTTTGATAAAAGGGCACAACGCTGTTTGGAGGAGAAAAACACTACATATCAACAGCAAAATCTCATCCCAACCATGAAGCATGGTGGAGGGAGCATCATGGTTTAGGGCTGCTTTGCCTCAGGTCCTGGACACGTTGGAATCATTGAGAGATCACTGAATAGCAAATTGTATCAGGAAATTCTAAAGGAGAAATATCAGTCTATGATCTGAAGCTTAACAGAGGCTGAGTCATGCAGCATGACATTGACCCCAAACACAAAAGCAAATCTACAACAGAGACAATTCGCATTTTGGAATGGCCAAGTTGAAATGTTGTGGCATGGCCGTTCATGCAAGACAGCCCAAAAATATCAATGAACTGAAACGGTTCTGCAAGGAGGAATGGTGCAAAATACTGCCCCACCCGTTGTGCAGCTCTGAGGTTATTGCTGCTAAAGTAGGTTCTACCAGTTACTAGATCTCATGGTCCACACACTTTTTCAAAGCTGTTAACGTTTGAACAAAATGTTCAAGATATGAAAGGGTACAACTTTGTGTATGTCATTTGTTAAATCACCTTGTGTTTATCAATTTTTACGACTTAGATGAATATCTGACTATATTTTATAAGCCATTTATACAGGAAAGCAGGTTATTCAAAAGGCTTCACAAATCTTCCCTCACAACTTTAGTTTACTGCAAAATCGGAGTCAATTTCTGTCAATTTCATCCTTGAGAAAAACAACCACATTATTTCTTTACAACCTTGACCACTTGCTAATGTCTCATTCTGAATGTTAACTGAAGCCATATCACATAACAAAAAGCCTTTTCTCTTGTCATGTCACATTAAGAAGAAAAAGAGCTGCTGTCAGGATTAGTAATGTATAAAATCTCACTGTGATTTTACATAGGCTCTCAAGCCAATGCAAGTGCTACATGGCGCTGCAGAGATGAGACATCAAAGTGCTTTCATAGGGAAATCTGGCATGGTGCAAATTGCGATTTGCATCATGCCAGATGCAGCAGCAGGTCACATCTGTTTGCCCCAGTCCAGAGTCATGCTACTGTAGGATTCATGCACTGTGCTTTTCACTACTGCTATTTACATTGGAGCAGCTCAGGCATGGAAATCAGATCTGTCTCTGTCCTCACACCCTCTATAAATAGCCTATACTGTATACTGTTTCACAACAAACTGACCTTTATTATTTGAGGCCTTTCAATGGCTACCGTCCTGTTGTACAGCAGTGAACTGTGCAGTGAGTCAGAGAAAATTATTAGGATCCCAATTTCCCAAGAATATGATGCAATGAGTATGACACATATCCCATGTGGTGGAGGGAAAGCACCTTGCAGTACATTTTAAGCATGGGTTTCCCCAGTGGAAATTGCACCCATACCCTGGCAGTGTTAGTGTCATCGTGCTCTCCCACTGATAACATAATTGCATTATATTGCATTATATATATAGGGCGAGGGGAGGACATGCAGCAAATGGTCACGGGCTGGATTCGAACCCGGGCCGCTGCGGGAAGAACTTAGCCTTATGGTACGCACTCTACCTGTAATAAGTGTTTTAAGGAGTGTCAGCCAGAGAGGCAGAAATGAATGAAATCAGAACAAGAACACACTTTACTGACAAAAACTCGGGATTTCAAAGACATTAAAATAGCTTGATTAATTAACACAATGTAACAGTCAAAATTACTGACGCACATTACTGACTTATTATGAATAAATGGAGCATTATTTTCAACTTTGTTTATAAAATCAGCCCATACAGCTCACCGCACCGTGCTCGTTCGTTCGGAAGATTATTCAAACGATGGAGAATGAATGACCGATTGACTGATATGCAGAGCTTTTACTTTGAAAGGTACGGCGGAAGCGGAGATGTTGAAGTGCTGTCAAAACCTGACTGCTAACCTAACAGAGCGAGTAGAGGTAGACGTTCTAGTCCTTCCCGAGTCATGCTCAGCAAG
>CABFOS010097698.1:0-10256 GCA_900660315.1 Diretmoides pauciradiatus | reverse complement strand
CATGTTCATTCATTCTAGTTCTCTTATAACTGCATGTTATTATAAAATAACTTCAAATCAAATCCTTAATTGTGTGCGTGCTTCCCCCGCCCCTCCCAACAAAAATCCCGCCCCCCCTCTCAGAAAAGAGTTCCGACGCCCATGCATCCTACCTGTCATCTGGTCCACTTACATGACAGCGCCTCATTTCAGCACCATGGAGAGGTAACCTGAAGTAACCCGAGGTTATCCTCTCCATGCCCTATGGCTGGGATACTCCAGGCAAAGCAGGTCAACAAGACTGCTAGAAGGCAAAATTTCACCAGTGATGTACACACACATAAAAAGGTGGGTAAGAATGAAAACTCCAAGCAGCGATCATCATAAGGCAATACAACCACCATATAAAAAATAACTTGGAACAATCCTCATATGAAGCGCTTATATGAAGCCCCACATCAGTTCTTGATATCCCACCCAAATAAACTGTGTATGAACTCTGTGTACTGCTGCCCAAACTCGGCATCTATTGCCCGCCCAGCCGTCCTGGTAGGGGGATCCCTCGCTTAGTCGTCCCTCCTAAGGTTTCTTCCACTTTGTTTTGTGGGAGTTTTTCCTTGTCCTTTGCTGAGGGTCTGAGGTTGGGGGGTGTTGTGTCAAACTTTGGGCATTGTGAAGCCCTTTGAGACTGTAATGGTGATTAAGGGCTATACAAATAAAATTTGATTGATTGATTGACATATATTTTTTGAATAAAACCCTGCACTCTAATCACATCCAGCTCCAATTTGCAATACATATATATGTATTGTAACTTGTGTATATATAGGGTGGAATGTCTCAAACCAGGCCCATGGCATAGAATAGATCATGTGCCTGAAATCAGACAGAATTGCTATAAAACCACTCTGTAGTTGCACTATGGCGCCATCTGTTGACCAGACTACAGACATTTTGTCACTGAAAGTTATTGCCTGAGTGCATGGCGTTTTTACATGTATTTTAGACTGAAAACGTATGTATCAATTTGCAATCTCTGTAAACATTTCATGCAATGTTTTTGTGTAATCAGGAGCTAAGAGATGGGTTAGTTTCCATATCAAACTCTTCAAGAACATATTATAATAGAAATTTAGATGGCCATATTAATTCCACATTGTATCACTAAGCACTTTCGCCTGTTATTGTAAATGTATGAGGGAAATGTAAGTGGGACTGTACTGTACTTTCTTGTTCCAGACAGGAGAGGAACACGAAGTACTCACATGGCGACGAATGGACAACAACACGTTTACGTCATTACGTCATTACGTCAACAGTTGTGGCGCCTCTGAGTGTTCCTCGGTAACTCCGACTTTTAGGTTTGTTTTATTTAAGTGATATAGCACAGAGCCGCTTTGTTCTGTATTGGCAGAAGAAAGAGGTGAACATGTGCACTAGTCATGTCATTTATGTTTTCATTAGTTAGGCTGTCAAGTATTCACAACAATGTGGGGCAGTTAAAATAAAGAGTGGGAATCTAAACACACAATACTAATTTTTCTTATAAAAGGCCAAACAATAACACATAATTATTATATACTTAACTGTTACCATGAGTTGACGTGGCGTTCATGCTCTCTGCCTCCTAAACTGCATCTTTTTCCAGTGGGATTTACCAGTTTGAATCGCTCCTGTGATTGAAGTTGGTAATTACGACATTTCAGACAGACGTGAAGGCATCACTGAGGTCCCATGATGCATCAGTCCTCAGATAGCCGATGAGAGCGTCTCACCACTCAAGGAAACAAACCAGAATTGTGTATTTTTCTTACATTTCTATTTCAAGAATTGCGATGGAAAACAACTATGCGGATTGAATAATGTTTTTACGAAACACTTGTTGAGTTTAAAATAACTGACAAGAAACTACAGCGCAGTGTTTGGATGTTAATGCAAGTTAGCCAGTCCATCTCGGTAAGTCGGTTAGCTAACGTGCTAGCAGTGTTAGCTAGCTACTAGCTAGCATCGTTAGCTGTCACTGTCATGTTGACATGTTGTAAGTAGTGTCCAAGACAAGTAGGTAGGTAGGTAGATAGATAGATAAATAGGTAGATAGATAGATAGATAGATAGATAGATAGATAGGTAGATAGGTAGATAGATAGATAGGTAGGTAGGTAGATGGATAGATAGGTAGGTAGGTAGATGGGTAGATAGATAGATGGATAGATTTATTTTTATTTCGAAGTAAGACAGTAGACAGCTCGGTCGCCTCTTTCCATGTAAGCTATTCTGAACTCATTGGATCTGCTTCTATATCAAACTTCAATGCATAGTACACCGAACTTAAAGTCTAAAGTTCACTGAAATGTCAAGTCCAGCACTAATATTATTAGGCTAGTTGTAACGTTAGCTGTGAGCTAGTCGGTGCTAAGACAATTACTAAGCCTAAACATTGAAGTTGTCGTTATGCAAACACGTTTTTTGTATTATAACTATCTTAGCTGGTGGCTACAATGTTGTAACTTTTTTTACTCCAGTTAAGTGTTTTGAGGATTAACATTCTGCTTTTGTTTATCAGCTAGCCACAATGATTACTCACTGTAATCATACATCACTGTGTCTGGATGGCATATCTGTCATGTTATCATGATCCTGGTTTGCAGTATTATTTGATTGGGGAAGTTAGCACTGCCCCATTTGCGACTACTTACTTCCCTGCAGACAACCAGAACTCCTTTTATCAGCGACTCACATGACCTGGTTACAAAGTGGCTACTCACTGAAACTATATATAACAGAATGCAGTCTCATGGTGGAAAATATGTTATGGTAGATGGGAGGGAAGTATTTTGAAGGAAAAATAGTCATGTGCCTTGTCAGTCAGGGCACACAAGCACAGCAAACTATGTGTTACTCAACTGAAATATATGCCAGATGCCATTTCATTTCAAGGAAGTAGGTTTGAGTCAGTTGTAGTTAGAGACACTTGAAGTTGATAAGGGCTCACTACTGGAGACGCTGGTTATGTCTTGCACATCTACAGGGAATAGTTTGTTTTTGTATTTCAGTGTGCCATGTGGGAGTAAACCCTCTCTGGAGGTGCCATGCTAGCCACACAGACACTGGATACGCCACTAGAGGCTAAAGATGTCAAACAGGTAAAGCAGTCTGTTCTTTACTGTTAACCTGTAGGATTCTCTTATTCTACAACAGTTTTCCTTGGCTTGTCACTGTTGCTCAGGGGTTGTTGAACTTGTTGTAAAGTTGGCAATTGAAGAGAAAAACTCTAAAACTGAATTCATATATGATTTAACCTGTGATTTTAAACATTTCAGTTAGTGTTTGCAAGCATGACCAATTCAGCACAACATGATTTAGCCAAGTAGGATGGTTCTGGATGAACATGATCCCACATTGTATGCTAACCTGGACCCAACCATAACCCAGACCATAACCAGTCGACTAGTTGATCCAGGACCATGTCCTACTTGGCTAAATCACGTAGCGCAACCAATTCACTAGAATTCAATAGAAGCTAGAATCCAGAGAACTGGATGTAATGTGTGATGCCGTTAAATTACACTTTCCAGATCTGCTCTCTTGGCAAGGTGCGGCAGATTGACTTTGTGGGCTCTTACAATGGATTTTTGCTTTACGTACATGAGCTCTTCCAATAGGCCAATAGGCATTGTATATTATGGATTTTATTGTCTCTGGTTCTCAAGTCCTACTGTAAAAGTTCTGTTTGCAAGCACAGCAGCAGGTTGTTGCCGTGCCTGATGTCGAGAACACACAGCCTATAGCATTTCAGACTGATTTGCTTTGATGAACAATCTGTTTAGGCTTATAACCTATTGCGTAATGTAGGCTGGCTTACATGTTCATCTCTTTCCTCCAGTGTCAGCTGACAGCAGGTAAACTGCAGGATATGTTTCATACCCTTATGGCCAATGACCCCTCGCTATCAGCTTATATGGAATGATGCAATCTTTGTCCTAATTTTGCTGCCATTCAAATGTTTGAATATATGTCCTCTTGACATACATACTGTATCTTATTATGGATATGGATCTTACTCAACTCCATATTGGAATCTATATTCTTTACCTTACATGAAAATATGTCTCTGTGCGATATAGTAATTAATGTCAGTATTGGTTTTAATGAGTAGCCCATAAGTTAGCCAGCCTGTATCTCAACTTTAGAACCACACCTTAGTTGAAGTTGACGAGAACGAGGAAACTAATTATAATTTAATTTCCCACACATTGTCATTCAACCTCTAGCAGATCAAAGATAAGTTAGCGCTGTCACTCAAAGCCCTGCAGAAGCGCTATGTAACATCAGATGCTGTGGTGACCAGTGAAGATGGCGACGCTAACCTGCTCTGCAGCGCCCTGGAGGCCATTTTCATCCACGGCATCAAGAGCAAATACATCCGTTCAGAAGCTGGGAGCCGCAGTAGGAAGGGGGACCGGGGAACCCTCCCCCAGCCTTTCTTCTGGAGCCTGCTCAAGACTGTTACCCACCGGTGAGTTGAAGTCAGCACAAGGACACATTTAACAGATAACAGGACCTCATTAAATTGTACATCTGATACGATACTACTCTTATATGACGTGATGATTTCCAAAGTAATGTCACAATAACATGCTCTGTTACCTACCCAGTGATGTGATCACAGAGCTGGAGAAGATAAGCTTCGTCAGCACAGATGTGGGCCGCTGCCGGGCATGGCTGCGGCTGGCCCTCAACCATGGTTTGCTGGAGTGCTACCTTGCGTCGTTGTTTCGAGAAGGCTCCAAGCTGCAGGCCCACTATCAGCCCACTGCCCTTCTTCTGAACCTTGAGGAGCGAGAGGTGCTGCTCAGCTATCTCCAGGGTCTCGCCTCACTCACATTCAGCCTCTCTTACAAGTCAGCTGTCCTCAACGAATGGACCACCACCCCCCTGGCTCTCGCTGGACTCTGCCCCATGTCCCAGGCAGATGCACTTGACCTTCCCCTCAATGGCAGAGACCCCATCACTTCCAAGCCCAAGCGTAAAGAATCATGGGATACGGTGTCTCAATCATCAGGCTCATCAGATGCAGTGGAGCTGCAGAAAGGTGGCATGGGGGTGCCTGTTGGGAGGGGGAGCTGCATGTTGACAGGGGGTAGGACTGCCCTCAATTCATCCAATTTGAGCCTGGACACAACCGGCTCCTCTCAGCTCTCCTCCAGCCTCAGCTCTGATAGCCTCCTGCAGGGGCAGGACCCCCGCAGCCCCACTGGGGAGCAATGGTCCTCATGTGACTTGGACATGTCCCCTAACGTCAACGGCAGCGCCAAGAGGCCACTCCAAGAGTAAGTTTTGTGTGTGTGCTGGGTGTTTGGTTTGGTATGACTATAAGCTGTTTGGTATTGTAGTTTATGAGTAAGAAAACCTAAGATTATTTTGTTTATCATTTTGTGTGTGTAGCCAAAAAAATCCAGTGACTTTTAGGCATTGCATATAAGAAGAGACATTTTGAACCATGAATTTTACTTGACAAGGCGGCCATTATAAGCTACCGTACTCTTTTCTATTGTCAGCTCACAGTGAAGTATGTCATGTGTCATGACTTCCCCATGTTTCTGCAGTACTCCAACTGACTTCCGGGAAAGTGGCCACTGCAGTCAGGACTCCATGCGTGAGGACTCCTATGTCTCCAGCACAGGTCCGGACCACTTGTCTGAGACTGCCACTTTCAGCGGCTCTGACAGTGAGGCCCACGTTCCTGCTGACGGTCTGGTTCCAGACCTCGGGGGTCAGGGCCCAGACTCCCTGCTTCCTGATTCAGAGCCATCATCCCACAAAAACAATCCTAACCAGTTTCCCTCAGAAGAGTGCTTTAATTCCCCGTCTGAATTACACTCTGACACTCTGACACCCTCCTCTGCCAGTGAGCCTGTGGAGAGAGTCGACATGACCAGTGTCCAGGAGAATACTGAGGTCATCCAGAAGCACAAGGAAGTAGAGAATTCTGCAGAGAGCAGCTCAGAGACTTCAGAAAATGTGGGCCCCCGCCTATCCATCCTCAGCCGGAAAATGTCCTCAGATTCCCTATCAGTAAGTGTATTTGCAGATAAATAGGAGTTAAATGTAACACACACACACACTTCTCAGGGCCTCTGTCTTGTCAGATCCCATCATATGAGTTGAGCCAGAGTCCATTCTTCATGCTGAGCTTTATGTAATGTGAAGTTTATGTCCCTCACACTGTTCTATGAATTCATACAATATGTGTTCCACTGTGGTGTTGTTCCCAAATACAGCAGAACAGGATTTTACAGATGGAGAAAATGCGGCAGCTGTTGCTCTTGAATGGTGATATGAGTAATGACAAACAATATGTCTCACTCTAAACCTGTAGACTTTTCTCATTGTGTGTTCAGGGTGGGGAGTGAACACTAGACACAATCTCGGAACCCAGAGTCTACTATAACGATAGTAGACTCTAGGATTGACAGCCACTAGTTTTGGGTTATGTGGTCTAGCCAGTGGATCCGAAGAACGACTTCCTCTTCCGGCTGCCAATCATTTAGTTTTTAGCTTTTACCGTCATTTTTTATATCAAACTTTTGCCATATCCTGTCGGCAAGCAAGCTAACATATTGCGTTTGTCAAGTAAATACATTAAACAAACCAATGGGACAAAATAGGACCCGCGGATAGCGACTTCCTCTTCCGGGGACCGGGCGTCCGCCGGCCGTTTTTCAGTATTATTGCTTTGTTTAACATATTTGCTTGACAAACACGACGTGTTGGCTTGCTTACCGACAGGATATGGCAAAAGTTTGATATAAAAATGAACGTAAAAACTAAATGATCGGCGGCTGGAAGAGGAAGTCGTTCTTTGGATCCGCTGGCTAGACCAGATAACCCAGACACAGTGGGAGTTGATCCCAGATTGCTAATTTATTACTGTTTTTACATGCATGTGCCATAACACATGAACCGCCCAACTCTAGAGAGAGTGTCGGTTTGTTCAGTTAACACCCTGTTTAGTTGTTATCTTGTATATATCTTGAGTATAGTTATAGTTTGTTGACCTCTTTTATAGGCCTAGTTATTATATTATTGGTTTGTAATGTTTTGCATGTTTTGGGTAAATAAAAACTTTTTCAATCCTAACTTCTGTTTCCTGAACTCAGATAAGCCGATGCACCAACCAACACAATGAAAATGAAAGGAAATTAAAGATAGGTTTCACGCAATTATAGTGTTGCCTTCCTCCACCCCTCCGCCAGCACGCTTACGATTCTGACCTGACACCTCTCACACAAACAGCTAAGAAACCAGAATAGTCTCTTTAGTCAGCATGAAGTTGACATGCACAATGTGACCCGACCAGAGCTTCTGGAACAACAACCCCTATTTATACATTTATACCTCACGCCTGCAGAGCCGCTCACCTGATCCACACTTGACGGATGCTGAGCGGTGAGTCCTCAGGTGTCAAGGACTCCTTGAAAGATGTGGAAATATTATGATGGCTGCAACGGCATCAAATCGATACGTTTCTTAGAGTGAGTTGGTTTGATCTTGCATTAGACACGCACCCGCTGACGCAATCACAGAGAGTAGTCATATAATGCATCACCTCTCACACCTCGCACGGACAGCTCAATCGCTGGATGCCATTCACTTAATCAACGTATACACACACACATCAGTGTATATACAAACACACACACACCTAAAGGCATTATGTGATGACAGAGGTGGTGGAGTCATGGTTGATTGAAAGCTGCTCTGTCTTTGTCCTTTCTGCCCTTTGGATGTTCAGGTTCCTAGTTGGTGGCATTTCATTCTTTATTTGATTTGTTTATTTATTAGTTTATTTGATTGATTGTTGTTTTAGGTTAAAAAGGGGAGGGAAATGCCTATATTTGTACTACTGTACACATATATGTGTATACAGTGATGCAACTATGAAGCAGTGTCCTTTTTTACATACTATGTACCGAAAACAAATAACACTGGCCCTGGTCGCGTGGCAATTAAAGTCTATTCTATTCTATTTTTTTAACACTTTATTTATAGATTTTTTTCCATTTTACAGACAAGACATTGACATACACCATCATCTCAAGGTACTGTACAAATATGTATAGAAAAATAGAGAATACTGAAATGAAACAAAAAACAAAACCAACAACAACAACATCCGAAAAAGACAGAGCACAAAAAGAACAAAAAAGTGTTCTCACATCCTGTCAATCACACTGACTGACAGTTGACTCATCGACACGCCCACAAAACAAGGTCAACTTTTAGAATGGGAAATTTGGGCATTTAAAAGGGAGTTTTATACTTAAAAATGACTGTATAACAATATTGATTTGAATGTGTTTCATTTAACCACCATATTATCCCTGAAAACTTTGCAATGATTAACACTCAAAGTCAATATATTCACTTCTAATAGCATGATTACAATAACTCAAAATCTAAATATTTGCATGTCTATTAGCATCATTACGGTAACTCAAAATCTCTCTATATTATTCATTTATTCTATTAGTGGATCAGTATTCAAACAATTTAACTACACTTTTGCCAAAGAGCTGACGAGCTCAGCAACGATTACTGATCTGAGAGATGTTTTCACATTAGTAACTATACAGCCATTAGCAATCAGTTTTAATGGGCTTTTTTTGATTGCGATTGTTCCTATTCATCTTAAAGCAGCGAACACCAACAAAACTTTACTGCATCAGAGGAACACAGACATAACTGAATGAATTATGCTGTATCGCTTCCCTTCATCAATTCTAGTTGACTTTTAAGAGCCTACATGTAGGATTTTCACTTAACGTATTACCGCTTAATGACCGCCGGGGCCCTTAACGCTGCTCTCTATGAGCGAATCACATTTGATCTCTCCTCTGTTACATTGACGCATCACTTGCCACTCTGCCATTAATTAGTTCTGAAGATTTGTGGCGACGCGGTTATCTCACGTGAAGACGTCTGCCAAAGTTTTCTAGAGATTTATAGGGCGAAAATAGTCGAGTCTCTTGCCCTATTAGTCGTCTCGTCAGTTTCTCCTCTTTGAGCTGAAACCGACGTGCTGGGCAAAGAAAATGTTGTTCCCCATACGGAAAATATATAGATAAATGTTACTAAATGTTTATATCTTTTATCTAAAACTTATAAGTAATATAATATGACAGTCAAACCAGATACAAGATCCTTATGTGTAATATCAAATATCAATCAATATCAATCTTATATGAGTTGGGCAACTATTAATAATATAATAATAATAATCATCTTTATTTATAGAGCACTTTTCTAAATCCATGTTACAAAGTGCTTCACACGGCAACAACTTCACAACAAGCAAATAAGAACAAAATGAGTTGGGCAACTATTAGTGAAACCAAAATCTTGCAAATATTGTATAAAAACCTTAAGACATATGTAAGATGTCACATATATGAGAGAAAACAACAATATAATATTAAAATAAAATCACATGGAAAAGCACATAATGAGATGAGACCAAATAACCAAATAACACTGAACATTTTATGACACTTGTTATAACATCGTAATGTTAAAGTTTTGTTAAGGTTAGAATTTTCTCAAAACCAAGTTTTTAACTTGAACACTTCTCTCTCAACTAGTGAATTCTCCTAAAGTAATGACATGGGGAATATTTGGTGTTAAACATAAAAAGAGCAGAGACGGGATCCTCACGCCACCAAACTCGAACCCCTCCGCCACCCGGCTGTGCTTAGAAATTCTGTCCATAAAAGTTATGAACAGAACCGGTGACATAGGGCAGCCCTGGCGGAGTCCAATCCTCACTGGGAACAGGTCCGACTTACTGCCGGCTACGCGAACCAGACTTTTACTCCTTTGGTACAGGGACTGAATGGCCCTTAGCAAGGGGTCATCCACCCCATACTCCCGGAGTACCCCCCACAGGATGCCTCTGGGAACACGCGGTAGGCCTTCTCCAAATCCACAAAACACATATGGACTGGTTGGGCAAACTCCCATGCCCCCTCCAGCACCCTGGCGAGGGTAAAGAGCTGGTCCACGGTTCCACGGCCAGGACGAAAACCACATTGCTCCTCCTCAATCCGAGGTTCAACCACCGACCAGACCCTCCTCTCCAGTACCCTGGCGTAGACCTTCCCGGGGAGGCGGAGGAGTTCACGAGTGAGGGTAGGATGGAGCGTGAGATCGACAGGCGGATCGGGGCGGCGTCTGCAGTGATGCGGTCGCTCAACCGGGCCGTCGTGGTGAAGAGCGAGC
>CABFOS010097696.1:0-13214 GCA_900660315.1 Diretmoides pauciradiatus | reverse complement strand
GTCCTGCCCTATCCTATCCTATCCTGTCTTGTCCTGTCCTATCCTGTCCTGCCCTGCCCTATCATATCCTGTCCTGTCCTGCCCTATCCTGTCCTGTCCTGCCCTATCCTATCCTATCCTATCCTATCCTGTCCTGTCCTGTACTGTACTGCCCTGCCCTGTTCTGCCCTGTCCTATCCTATCCTATCCTATCCTACCCTACCCTACCCTATCCTATCCTACCCTACCCTACCCTATCATGTCCTACCCTGTCCTGTCCTGTCCTGTCCTGCCCTGCCCTGTTCTGCCCTGTCCTATCCTATCCTATCCTATCCTACCCTACCCTACCCTATCCTATCCTACCCTACCCTACCCTATCATGTCCTACCCTGTCCTGTCCTGTCCTGTCCTGCCCTGCCCTGTCCTGCCCTGTCTTATCCTATCCTATCCTGTCCTGTCCTGTCCTGCCTAGTCCTATCCTGTCCTGTCCTGCCCTGTCCTATCCTGTCCTGTCCTGTACTGCCCTGCCCTGTTCTGCCCTGTCCTATCCTATCCTATCCTATCCTACCCTACTCTACCCTATCCTACCCTATCCTGTCCTGTCCTGTCCTCTCTTCTCTGCTCCCTGTCCTTTCCTGCCATCTTCTGCCTATTCCTCTCATTCCTGTCTGGGTCCAGGGCTATAGACTAAAGTTACAGTTAGTGGGGTACCAAGGCCTAAAAAAAACTCTCACCTCCAATAAATTAAAAAATAAAAATTCAGCAATTAAATAGTGGATCAATGTTAGTGTCATCTACAACATTATCTAATTCAAAAGTTTCCTCAATATTGACATAATGCAAAATTGTGTTGCATATGAACAAAGATACGACTAGTTAATTTGGGAGTTTGATATCTGTAAGAATTGTTGAAATGAAGAGAGATGTGTTGAGAGATTAACTTTGATAAGCAAAAGCGATAAAGGAGGCAAATGACAACACACTTTCTTCTCTTTCTTCAAATAGTGCAGCAGTACTGCTATTTAGATACTGAAATAATCAGTTATATTAATTGTTATATTCATTGTACTTCCTCCCTCAGATGACAGAATTAGATGACAGAATTAGAAATATGTATAGTGGTAAGGCTCCAGTGTTTCTAATTATGACTTGATTACATGGCCACACTAAGCCACTGCAGCAAATGCTATCAGTTTTTAAATTCATATGGAAACACTGGTGAACAAGATTGCTCTTTTTGAATCACATGACAGAAACAGAATTAAGTTATACATAGTGACCTCCCTGCACTCAACTACTCTCTTGCTCCTGATGCTTCAATTGTTGGTTGTGTTCATCCATTTAAAAACTTGCTCCCTAACTGCAGTTAGAACTGGTGCACAAGTACTATGCAACACTGATGGCTATTTCACCATTCACTGAAAACCCATGAGCTTCACACATTTACAGGAAACTTATGGAAGTCATACAAAAAAATAATAGGATAGGGTACAGAGGAAATCACCCAGCATCTAACGGAAACATGAGTTACAGCGAAGAGACAGGTATAAAAAAAAGTATAAGAGAAAACACATTCAAAGTTCCTGTTGCCAGAAATACATACACACGCACGCACGCACGCACGCACACACGCATGCACGCACGCACACACACTTATAGCCTGAACATTAGTCAACCACACAAATTAAAACATATACCATACACTCAGATATTTGGGTGTGACAGACCAGAAGCCTCATAAGCTAAAGGTGTTTTTCATCACAAAAGATTCCCATTAACCACAACACTGACAGCAGATGTTCATGGAGGCTGTTTCTCCCAGCATCTAATACTACCTTTACCATGCACCACCACATAACATTAATCAACACTGCAGAAAACTACATGAGAGTTACCACTGACCAAGAGCTGCATTCCACAGCTTCCCTGCAGTGTTGCAGAAGCAGAGCGACTGCATCCCTCTACCTCAACGGTGCTGCGATTGGACAATCGGACGTACTAGAAAAGTCAGAACCCCTTGTGATGTCTCTGTGCACCCTAATAATGCATTGACTGTCTCTAATCCTCCCAGTGCCACTGAATCTAGGGACTGAAGAGTAGTATCACCCCTCAAGGTCATCTTTGCTATTCTGATTTCCCTATCTCCATAGTGAACACAACATACACACTGACCTCCATTTTAACTAGAATAACTTGAGCTTCTTCATGCCTGTTAGGACAGTGAGTTTGATATTACCTACCTGTATTGCATGGTGAGTTTACACAGTAGCTAGCTAGCACTATAACAGGAGAAACAGATAAGGGCTTAGCTAATGTGATAACAAATATTGTGCACATTTAACAGACTCAACCATCCACAAACTTCTTAACAACATTTTAAGCAGCTTCTGTTCAAATAAGTGTTTGCCTGCCAGGCCAGGTAAAGACAACCTGGGTGGTGCAGTTGGCCTGTGTGACAACTCACTTTCTGATTCACATAGTACGGGTCCAAGTCCTCCAGTGGTGTCGCCCCCAATCCGGGAGGAATATCGCCGTAGATGAAGGGCAGGCTCTTCCCAGCCTCCAGGTCACTGTTGGGCCTGACATCATCTGCCTCATCTGCATCACGGTGACTACTGTCCGATCTGGGCTTGGGTGGCTTCTTGTTCTTCTCCTCTTTGATGCGCTTCTCGATGTTTTCGAGCGATTCGGGAGTGAACTTCTTGAAGCTATGAGGTCCTGGGGTAGCAATAATGGGTGCGGCCATGTTTTCATCCTGCAGCTATTTCCTCTTTATTTGTTTTCCATCCCGGACATCCAGCTCTAAGAAAAAGAGAGGGGCACAGAGTGAGAAAGGCAGGGAAAGAGGGTAGAGAATAGAGTAGAGAAAAGAGAAAATTAGAGAAATATTAAGCAATAGATGTGAGTGAAAGGCAAAGTGAACGATAATCTTCTTCCCAAAGAGCAATGGTCAAGATAGTAACACCAGATATCACCCGACTATTATCTTAAGACCAACTGGAGTATTTTCATAAAGATTCAACATATCAAATAATGTCATGTAGTATTCATCCACTTTCATTTCTATAATAACGCAGACTGTATACAATAGTTATGGTTAAAGGACACTTTTATCCAAAGCGACTTAAGTGCGGTAATTAGTGCATTCAACGTAGGTAGTCTAGTCACTAGTCACCAGAAATCTTAAGTGCATCTCCTCCCCAAAAAAGCTAGTCTATTGGTTTGCATCCTTGTATTAGGATCTGTCTTGAGTTTTTTTCAGCTCTGCCAGAGAGCAAACAAAGCAAGATTAAGCTAGAAAAGGTACAAACATTTGGACATGGGCCAGACAGGCGTTCTCTTTTGCTCAATGCATATGACTAAAGCACAGATAAATCAATGGGCCGTTGGCTTGACAAACCAAATCCTGAAGCCCCAAAGGTTTTCCATCCATAGGGACTCAGGTTCCCAGCACATAGTGAGTGCTGGGAACCCTTCTGCTCTGACCTTGGTGACCCCAGCAGTGTCTATGCTTACATTACCTGGTATTTCTTACCCCTGGTTACTTGTGCTGCTTCTGGAGAGCTCATGTTTCTCTTTGGATTCATTGACAAATGGTCTGTCCTTATGAGACCCCCCCCCCTCTCAGAAAACCCAAGCACCTTACAAAACATCTCTTAATAGTATATTTCTTGTATATCCACATTCATTCTCAAAAAGGAGACATTACATGACTTTTCTTAACATATCATATCCATTATTTAATTATCTAAATTACAGCTGATGCAGGAAAATGAGTTTGATTGATGTCTGTAAAAACAGACAACATGAATGTCAACAAAGCCTGTGTCAAATACCATTGACAAATAAATGGTGTTTCTTTAGCCTGCTTGCATTGCCAGATGGGTGGGGTTTACTGCATGAGATGAATTCAGATATTGTCAGGTAAAGAAGAGTATGCTTAACTGCTTAACTGACTTTTAATCTACTCTCATTGTTATCCTATGAGGCAAACCCCACGCGCCTAGCACAAAAGAAAAAAAACATAAACAGTATGTACAAATACCATTTGGCCCATGCCTGATATAGACACCAGTGCACCTAATCTCACCAGACAGATTTTAATATTACCACGTTACCAGGATTGACTCTGTGCTCCTAACACACTACTGTGTGTACGATGTCTTACAGCCTATTGCGCTTGACAAAAACAAAGACTGCATACAGATCAATTACTTATTTACTAATAACATTTGCATGGAATCAACATTGACCGATGCGTGTGCAAGTTTGTTTGCTTGCATGGGCGGGTTTTATGGATTATTATGGACTACAAATTTTGATCTTTTCAATCTTTAAAACTATTTTACTACTCATTTTACTACTTATTGGAAGTTATTCCACCTCTAATTGTTCTAACAATTAGGTTGCAATAGACCCACACCTGCATTTCTCCAAGGCCCCCTACAAATAGACTTCTTGCATCTCACCCCCCAGGTGACTGATGATCATGCTGTTGATATGTTCAAATCCTCTCATAAGTCAAGGCTCAGGCAATCAATAAAATAAACCTTGGCCACAGCATTCCAGCAATGAATGACACAGGTACAGACCTGGAGATGAAAGAGAAAAAAACACAAGAAATCCACAAGCAACCAGATCTGACACTCCGGCCTCTTCGAGACACCGCAGCCAAGTAACCCAACCTGAGTATACAACCACTGAGCCTCCATCCACAAATGCTACATCAATTGATCCACGTTCAAGGTGATTCAAACAAAGATGTAATAGGATGCAGGCATCATCCCGGGGTACAATCACAACTAATGTGATAAGAAAGGTGACTATAAAGTAAACTGACTCAATTATTTGTTCAATTGCAGCATAACCTAAATATGGAGATATTGCTTTTATGCTTTCGTTGTCCACTAATCCATTAGGTCATATGAGCAACATTTAACATTTAACACAATGCAACACAGGCGTGACAACTTGAGACACATTTGAATCTAAAAACAGAAGAGTACTCACGTCCCCCATTTAATCTATGAAGTTAATCCTATTATCGTGTGTAATTGACATCAAAGCTCAGCCCAAACTGCTCTCGTCTGAGATCCATTTCATTCAAATCGGGTCCGAGAGTTGAACTGATGGATGGACTAATAGAAAATGAGCGTTTTCTGACAACTCCAGCAGCATTTATTGACTCCCATTAAAATGGCAGGATGGTCGCTGTCCGGTTCAGCAACATTCAAGGAGCCACTGTGTGTCCTCTGTGTGTGGAGAGACACAGAGGAGAGGAGAGGAAAGACGTCCAACAAGAGTCCCGGCATCCATCATCTCCACCAGCCGAGCCAACATAGACAAATAACTAGACATCATGGAGACACCGGAGAGGAGGGGCTGTGTTGTAAGGATGGGGAACTGGACCAGAGTCACACTGGCCGGCCGGTGAAGCACCCCCCCCCCCAAAAAAAAGGCAACGACTTGAGTTGAGTTCAGGCCTTGATGCCGCCTGGAGCCTATATAACCATAAGCAGCTAGAAGACAGTAAGCCTAATAAAACGAGCATAAGACCAGAGCCACTGAGCGAGAAACTTGACAAAGCCAAATATCGAGACGCCAAGCAGCCATGAATAACCTCTTGTGTGGGTTTATCCCAAACCAAAAAGCCTAGATCCCTAAACAGCACATTTACAACATGTACGATACATTTCTGAGGATCTGGGAGGGAGGTGATGAGCAGAGGAGGAAAGTAGGAGAGGGGAACGACATGAAGCAAATAGGGACAAGAGAGGAGGAAGGACATCCTTCCTTTTCCTCACAACTTCTCACCTCTTCTCTCCTTCTCTCGGATGATCTGACTAAGACCCCCCTCCCTCTCTGATTACAGTGGCAAATGATTTATTTTTTTCATTTGAGAGCAATAGCTGCACTTGGCTGATTTGTAGTCTTCAGTAAAGTCCACTGTTCCTGTTTACACTGAGGCGCGCCGGCGTCCTATAGGGCCAAAGCCTAAAATACTGCAGTGTGGCTTATTGCTGCTATGGGCTCTAACTAACTAACATAAGTCAGTGTGGAACCGTATGTCCATGGCCCGGCAACTGTTCCTGAATAGTCTGTCCTGATACATCAACACAACGCAATTGCAGATTAAGGAAACTGAAATTATTTATAGCAAAAGGGGGAAACTAAAACGACCTGAAGGCTGTTACCACACCCGCAGACATGGTCAAAGCGACAGGGCTCCAGAGACTCCACATTAACATGCGGTATTGTAGACTAACAACATAATAATAATACAAACTGTCTCTATTTAGGGAGGAGGCTGTGTGAAAAGACAAGAAAAAGGGATGCCGCGGCCCCTTTCAGGACTGCCAAAACTGAGACGCACCTACCTCTTCACGCAATACAGCCTTCAAAGAGATTGCAAATGGGTGGGGGTGGGGGGTAAAACTATCATAATGATGCTTATAAAACCATGATAGCGGGAAAAGTGCTGCCGAAAATGATTTTTCTAAGATATGCTATATACCAGGGCCCGCATTTCAGTATGGCTGTGTTACAGCTATAGTTAATGTCACCGCACGCACAGAAGTTTGACGTGATCCCACTTCCCCGTCCCATATGCGTATGTTTCACATTTGGACACATTGAAATGTCATCCCGTCCAGCGGCAGGCCAACACCCCGATCACCCCGCTGTCTCCCTCTTTTCTACCCTAACGCAGCAACCCCGCGTCCTGCCCGTCCCAGAGCCCGTCTAGCCCACTTCTAATGGATGTTTCGCAGGCATATTGGCCAGGTATTGGCACGCAGCCCTCCACAGACGCGAGGCAAAGATGCTGAGAGAGGGACCGCTCTGCGGCACTGGGATGCAGTCAGCACACAGAGTCAGGACTGCGATCCATCCCACGACAGAAAAAACATCAGCCAGACAAGAGAACACATTGTCTACTTACTTTTCTCTCTCGCATTAACAGAAATCCAGAAAGATGTCACTGAACTGCAGACGTAGGAAAGAGTCGGGAGTAACTGCGGCTGTCGCCATATTGTTGCTGCTATCTTCCTTCCCAGTGCGTGCGGCTGCCCTGCATAATTGATGACTCTCAGCAAATTGTTAGGGAGCGTCGGTAAATGCCTTTGGTTTCAATAACGGACAAGAGACCGCAGCATCGTAAGCAAAAAAACACAACAAAAAACACACACAAAAAAGAAATACAATATTTAGTAATTGATCTTGATCTCCGCTGAAGGAAACTAAACTGAGATTACGCAGGCAGATGTGGAGGCAGGAGAGTTACTGCCCAGTTACAGACCAGAGCGATTTCAAATCTACTCTGAGCTGAACTTTCTTGCTTCCCTTTGTGGCCGCGTAGGTCTGATCTACTATATGGAAACCTTGACTGAAACATAAGGGGATGGGCCCTAAACACCAACCCTGTCCAGGACCTATAATTGGTCTCGGCCTAATTAATATAATCTGAAGTGTAGGCTGCTTCCCATAGTTTGTGTCATGAACAACTTGATTTCTGTTGGAACTACATACGTATTATAGAGTATATGCTTTGCAAATCAATTACACCAATAACTTATTCATAACTTGTTTTAATTTCTCACACAAAACAGTGTCAGGGTTGTGGTAGTCAAATTGTAAAATGCATTGATGGGCCAGTATCGGATAGGCCTGTACATATTCTCTTTTTAAATATAAAAACCTCATCTCCATAGAATGGACCTACAAGTCAACTAAGGCAACAATGCAGCCACAGAGAAACTTGTAAAAAATAATGGCACAAAACTGTTTATCCTTTGGCACCTATGTTCATCTAGCCCCAAGTTTAATAATTGTTCCTTCTTACAAAGATCTTTTCCAGCTATAAGTTAAGTAAGACCCAGATTAGCTATAGAATGGTGAGTATACGTTTCAAAGCCAAACCAAATGCCTTCTTCTAGCCCCTGCAAGGTGATTCTTCATCTTGGTAAGAAATCAGTTAGTTTAATAGGATTTAAGTTTTGTTCATGCATACTCAAAGGATGGTGCAGCTGTCTACAACACCCTGCCTCTGGAACCATATCAACAAAACCCCCGCAGGGCAACGGACTAAATCCCACCAGGACCTTGTTTCTGACATTTCCCTCAACCATAAGCAATAATAATAATATGGATAATTTCATCCTACATGAATGAAAGACTGTTGGACAAGGATATAAACCAAACCACAATGCAGACAAAATGCATGCAAGCCTCATTCCAAAAAAAGTTGGTTCTCCAGGGGTTTCTGGTGCTTTATAGCCATCACTGTTCAACGAGCCACTTGAAGCACTAAATGGGGTTCTGCTTCTAATTCAACAACTATTAGTGGATTCATAATAGAGTTTTTCCATAGAGCCATAGTTTTTCAAAATTTTGGCTGTAGTAGTTCTTTATTCTAGCTGAAATCGACTGTCATAGTTTAGTGGTGAGGCCGAGAAAGCATCTGAATTACATACAACATAGCTGTGGATGAAAGAACCATGACTTTGTGGGAAATAATCTCACTGGTCAACTTACCTTTTACGTGTTATGATAGGATTATACCACCAAAATCATCTTGTGTCTCTGGTAGATATCTCTGTCCTGCTAACATGCTAACATGCTAGCATACAGTATGTTAGGTGCCCGTAAGCAACTAGCATTCTTTAAAATAGTCCAAGGTTTTATATTAACCAGGTGCAAGGATTGTTCATGTGCAATCATTGCCACAAAATAATTCCAATACATTACATGCAAACATCTCTGCATGCTGTCATGGAGGAATAAAGTCTACAGCCTTTCACCTTCATAATACAGGGATGGAGGGTTTAAAAGGCACTATTCGAATATGACCCAGAAATGTCTCTATCTGGTGGAATTTCCAAGAACTGCAACCATAGTAAACCACAGCTGAGGTGAGAGATCCTTTCTATAAGCATGAAACCATTTCAGCCACAATACAATCAATGTGCTTCATGTAAGATGTATGTATCCTGTAACACACACATATTTGTTTTAAATGCTATCCATAACCTTCCCAACTCCAATATTAGGTATATAGCAAATGCATACGTAAAGTGAAACATGTTGCATGCATTTCTCAGTCACACTGTATGTGTCAGTCTATAGCATTTCAGTGTGTTTCAATATTTTGAGCATGGGGAACTATGGAATGGACACAAAGAACTTCACCGGCAACACTGTTTGATTGTTGTTATTGGGGGATTCCCAAGGAGGATGGTCTGAATGATCAGGACCACAGAGTAGTTTTCTTCAAGTTTATATCAATTACAGCCGGCTGGATGTCCTTCAGTGTTACATACAGAAGTTATCACACCAAATGGACACACAAAGTCCCGTCCTCTTCTTATAGGGTTTACTCAAGACCATCTGTTGTTTCTCTTCTCTCATTCTCCTGTTGATTTCTCCCTACATGGCATTGAAATGCCTCTAGAGGCAACACAAATAGGTACATGACATTCCCCTATACATGGACAACACCAATACTGTATAGGAACCTCCAGCTGTTCAAGGAAAGGAGGTCAAGTGGTCAAGATAAACACTCCTCCAGACTGTTTCACCATTCCACGCATTCCAACTCCTAATTATACATGAATGAGTGCATGCATGCATGATGTAAAAATCTAATATCAATTGTAAAATGATTAATGTGAAATGCAAAATAGCCCAGCAATCATCATTTAGTACCATAGATGCCATAAAAATAATGGATCTCGCAGATTACCACTTTAAGTGTCCTGTGAATTTAATCAGCAAACTCATAGTAGTCTTTACTGAAACATGCCAGTGAGTATTACTGAATCATACTTTTACTAAAAATTGTTTAATAAAGCCAGTGTGAAATTGACATTCAACTGACTAATATATACAGCATGAATAATTGGCTGTATTTCAAATAGTGTTTGCAAGTGTGTATGTGGGAAATATCACTTTTCCCCTCCACAAATTACTTTGAAATGGTCATGTAGATGGGTTTGACAGTGACAGGTCAGCAGAATGTTGGCCTTCTAAGCATGATAATGTTATGACGGGCAATGTTACATTTGGTCGTGATAAATCTCATCCTATCAATGGCTCGGTCTGCAATGCCAGAGCCACAGTTCATTGTGCAGTGGGATTAGCAGGATGGTTACCTACTGTAGCACCAAAACTGCTTCCCTAACTTATGTCATGAACCACTGGAGTGGAAATCTACCCCAAACAATAGCAGATGTGTGAATATCCTGATGATTCTTGATATTGTAAAGCTACACATGATTTATGCCCCTTTTGGTGTAAAAAGTTTATTCTCTGTTCAAATGAGGCCTATAAGAATGTCTGTGGAACAACGCTATGTAAAAATCAATAACATTTAATTCTTCAAAGCACAACAAGTAAACAGAGCGACTGTTGTAGGGCAGCTCCATACCACTCCATTTAGAAAGTATTGAAAATACTATTTATGAATTATGAAAAATCAGAAATCCTTTAGCCTGGTGTATTGTTGCTGCTTCACCAGTCAGAAACGGCCCACCAAACATTTCACATCAGGTCTGAGAAGAAAATGTAACCGCATGCTCAGCAGGAATTTCAGGGCCATGAAGTTAATACAATTATCAGTTTAATTTAAATGGATACATAATAATGTGAAAGCGAAAGTAATTGAAACACTAGAAATGTGCCCAGGATGCATGTCGCCTGTTTATGTGATTCAGATTCAGATCCACTCCAAAATGTAATAGCTCTTCCTTGGGCCAAGTTGCACCTATCCAGTGGATATCATGAAAATGGGATGCTGCGTTAAGCTATTAGACCTCACTTCCTGTTCACGTGGCGTTGCGTTGACATTGGGTGGTGCCCATGTTAAATTGTGCCCAGTGACCCTTAGGGAACATGCATACTAAGTAGAATGTGAAAATGATGATGCGTTAAGCAATTAGACCTCACTTCATGTGTACGCGGCGCCTGGTGATTTGGATGTGCCCCAAAATTTCATGGGGTCGTCATTGACCGATACTACACCCTTCCACCAAGTTTCATGAAAATCAGTGTGGTAGTTTGTAGTAGTTTGTAGTTTGTTTAAGTGGCATCCTACGCGGCGCACCATGATTCTGATCCGCCCCAAAATTTCCCAGCGTCGTCGATGTCCAATACTACACCCTTCCACTGGGTTTCAAGAAAATTGGATGATGCGTTAATCAATTAGTGCTCATTTCCTGTTTACGTGGTGCCCTACATGGCGCCCCGTGTTTTAGATCCACCCTAAAATGTCATGGGGTCGTCGGTGACCGATACTACACCCTTCCACCGAGTTTCAAGAAAATGGGATGATGCTATAAACAATTGGAGCTCATTTCCTGTATATGTGGCATCCTACGTGGCGCCCCGTGATTGGGATCCGCCCCAAATTTCCCAGCATCGTCAATGTCTGATGCTACACCCTTCCACCGAGTTTCATGAAAATTGGTCTGGTAGTTTTTGCGTAATCTTGTACACAGACGAACGAACGAACGGACAAACGGAGGCTACCGTAAACATTACCTCTCGCCCCAGACTTCGTCCTTGGGCGGAGGTAATAAAGTGTGACCTGAATCATGTCCACAAAAATGTAGTCTGTGATATTAATACCAGTACCACAAATCATTTTGGATATTACTTTGAGGTATTCATGCCAGAGAGGGTCACAGTAATCATACAATCAACTGTAAGGGGTCATTTGCTTAGCAAACAGAGCAAACAAGTATTTCTTAGATGTTTTGTCTGCAGATTTGTGATTTAAGACACTCTGAACCAGGGGCGGAGCTATGTGGGGGCCTGGGTGTGCACAGGCCCACCCAGATTGACAGGTTGCAAGAACAGGTTGCAAGAACTTCCTCTCTCCTGATTGATTGACTGATCTCGCGCGGGTCATTTAGGTACTGTAACAGGTAGCTGGACTCGTTTAACAATGGCTAAACAGTTATCTTTGAGCCACTTTTTCAAAAAACCACGTCTACAGACTGAAGAACCTTCAGACCAGGCTGTGTTTAAAGAGGATGGACGTCACGTCAGGAGAAGTAAGCTGGCCCGGGGAATGAGGGGGAAACCTCCACCACGTCCTCATCGCCATCCCCCGAGAGTCAAGCTAGCCTTCATGTTAATGACCCGGCTCCGGCTCCGACCCACCGACTGCCACTGGTGGCATCTAATGAGCCAACCCGGACCCCATCGGATTTATCACCGATGGAGGAACCAGCCACTCAACCCAAGCTGATGGCATTCCCAGCTACTGTCATAGGTGGATAATCGCGGTCATTTAATGCCAATTGGTATGGGAAGTACAAGTGGATTGAGTACAGTAAAGAAAAAGATGCAATGTTTTGTAAAGCTTGCAGACATTTTCCGGAGATGCACACGGAGACTACGTTTATAAGAAGTGGCTACAAAAACTGGAAACGTTTTCCATGCTGACTGGGCGCCTCAACAACCTACAGTAACACTCCTGTCATTTGAAAGAGAGATTATTGACAGTTCGGATTATGATGACATAATCAACGCTTTTAACTCCAAGCCCAGAAGACTCCGCCTTGTGTAGCAACTGCAGGTAAGACAGTGTGTGTTTTTATTCTGGCCCGCCGTGGCATGTTATGATTGTGTTTGTGTGAGGCTGTGAGGAGGCTCTGAACATGTTAAATTTGTCTGACATTTCAATATCTGTGCTATACCCAACCCCATTCGTAAATCTCCAACTTTATGAATGAACCTTAGTAACGGTAGCGACAACAGTCAGGTGCGCAGCATGTGCTGCGCTGTCTCAGGTGCTGAACTTGTGTCTGGAGCAGGGCAGGTCTCTGTCTCCCTGTGCGCAGTAGACTGGAGATTTATGCTATTAAGTAAACAGAGAAAGCATGTCTCTATTGTTTAATAGCAGCAAAACAATAAGGATTCATTAAAGACATAGGGCCCTATTTTACAGCGCCTGGCGCGTTATGGGACGGCGCAAGTGTCATTGCTAGTTTGGCACCGGCACATTTGTCATTTTCACGCCTTGCGCCCTCGCCGTCAAACTACCAAATACACTTGCGCCGGTCTGAGCACAACTGGGTGTGGCGGTCTAAATATGAGGAGTGGTTCAGTTCAGTTCAGTTTATTTAAAAAGGGACAGAGCATATTAATCAACAATAAAATGTAAATACACCAGGTTTAGCCAAAAGGCTAATTTCCACCCGTAGTCCCCGGCCAAGATGTAGTAATGGCTACCT
>CABFOS010097688.1:0-11460 GCA_900660315.1 Diretmoides pauciradiatus | reverse complement strand
TCCAATAAAGTGCACAAGTTATCGGTGTCCGGATTGGGCTTGCTCAATTCTGTGTCCATCTGGTTCAGAATCCGTGTAGTAGCACCTCTAATGGTATGCCGCTTTCGTTTCATTCTTTCAAATTCGGTCCGATGTTCATCTTCAGCCATTCTGGCAGCTACTGCTGCGTCTTCGTTTTGTCCTTCAAGGCTCATAGTCCCGGGTTTCGGCACCAAAAAATGTAGATTAAATACCTTCAAAAATGATGACTGGACAGTCGGATATGAAACAAAGCTTCTTGTTTATATAGAATCAATTGGACATTACAAATTATGAGCGCCAGCTAATAGCTAATCACTTGAATACACCGTAGAATCAAAAAACGTCTCTCTCTTGACACATGCTGGCTAGTCTGAACTCTACAGCAGCATGTGACTTCCTACTTCCTATTTCCTGGCGCAGTGCATTCTGGGCATTGAAGTTCCTTTGCAGTTCTCATGGCAGTTCTTTCTTACAATGCATATCAAATCACAATGAATAAATCACTTTGCAAACAAAATGAAACCCTTTGGTCTTTCTTTCTGAGTATAATAATCTGAACATCAGTTAGCTCAATACACAAACTATGTAAGCTATTAAAGTTACAACATTTGGTGTTGTTCTCTCTTCTCCCAGGCTCGGGGCCGAGGGGTCACTCGGGGTTACACTTCTGGGCACACCTCCAGAAGCCACGCCACCGTCTTGTCGTCCAAAACCGACAGACCATGCATCCCGTTGGGTGCCTGATATATTGGGCAGTCCAGGATGACATGGTCTGCCGTTTGATCCTCTGCGTCACACTCGCACGCCGCACAGGACGCCAAGCCCCATCTGTGCATAGATGAGCGGAAACGTCCAACGCCAGTCCGTAGGCGGTTGAGCCTCGTCCAGGCCAGCCTGGGCAGACCCATCCCGGTGGGGGAGGGACCGGTGACTGGGACGAGGCCCCGTAGCCTGGAGGTGTTTACTTCCCACTCCATGCGCCAGACTTTATCCGCCCATCCTGCCGCACTGATGTCGAGATCACCTCATTTCTGCAGGAGATCCCGTGCGGCACAAATGGGTGTCTCGACTTGAGGCGCCGGGGAGGCTCCGCTGTTGCAGCGAGCCTGTCGTGGAGCAGATGGTTAGGCTCCACGGCCCGGCAGGCGAGACGTGCTGTGGCTCCTGCACGGCGGAGCTCAGCGGGCTGGATGCCTGCAAGGATGGGGAGATTGTCCACAGGGGTGGGACGCAGGCATCCTGTCACGATGCACAAGGCTTCGTTAATTGGCGGATCGATGAGGCAGGTGTGAGAGCTGCGGCACCATACTGGTGCGCAATATTCACTGGTCGAGTAGACCAGAGCTAGGGCTGCCGTGCGCAGTGTCCTCATTGATCAATTGTCTCTGTGTTCTGCCATTTCTTCACCAGGTGATGGGGGCTACGCCCGTGATGCTCGACTCAAAGCCCCCTCCTCTCTGGCTGTGGCACCCAATGGAACCCTGTACATCGCTGATCTGGGCAACATCCGCATCAGAGCTGTCAGCCCCAACCAGCCTCAGCCCAGCCCAGCCGGACTGGTGGAGATCAGCTCTCCTCTGGACCAGGAGCTCTATCTCTTCAGCCAGGTACACATGGATAATCTGACTAACTGCCAACTGTCAGGGCTCTAAGCAGGACTCAAATGCAGATAAGCAGGTGTTACGGTAAAAATATATTTATTAAAGTCCGGCAGGCAAAAAAAAGAAACCAGGGGCGGGCAGAGGTCGTTACACAGGCCAGCAAACGATCAGGCAAACAATCCAAAAAACGGCAGGCAAAAAATCGTAGTAAAGAAACAGTTCTGAGTTCTGATGCGTATGGTAAGCGGGACCGACACAGGGTAATATGCTGTGACAATCTGACAAACTGGACCAGACACGGCAGGGTATAAGTACTGTAGGCATGGGGTAATGAGGGAATGGACAGGTGTAACAAGCAGGTGATCAGAGGGATGGAGTCAGGGGCAGGGCAGGCACCCAAGGAAAGAAACAAGACAAGACAAGACAAAAGAACAACAAGGCTCAGGCTGAGGTACTGACACTAACTGCTGCTAATGTTGTAGATAGATACAGTAGATGTGTGTGTTTGTATGCTGTAAAGTATTCTGGATATAAGTATACATATGCCAGTTAAGGTCACACTCAGGATGTATATGCTGTATGTATATGTATAAGATGTACATATGCATCATCATACCCCTATCATAACTATATATGAATTAACCACGGTCGTTCTCTTCTTTTCCACGACAGAATGGCTCCCACCTGTACACTAAGCACCTGATCACTGGCCACTACCTGTATAACTTCTCCTACACTTCAGATGGACAGCTATCTGGGCTTGTAGGGCAGGACGGCCAGGGGCTGCAGGTGAGGAGAGACGCTCACCGAGTGCCACTCTGGCTGGCGCTACCTGGCGGACAGGTGTACTGGCTGTCGCTTAGCAACAGTGGAACACTGAGGAAGGTGTCAGCCCAAGGCCATGACATCGCCCACATCACTTACCATGGCAACACTGGTCTCCTAGCAACCAAGAGTGATGAGAACAGTTGGACCACTGTTTATGAGTAAGTTTACAGTTTTTCTTTTCTCTGCTTTTTGTCACGTTTTCTGTCTTGTTTGCTTGCTTGCTGTGTGTGTGTGTTTGTGTGTGTGTGTGTGTGTGTGTGTGTGTGTGTGTGTGTGTGTGATAGAGCTTGTGTTTAGCAGTTGGAGATTTGAATTATATGAGTGCCATCTGGTGGTAAGTTGTATATCAGCATCACTGTAGTGAGGTGAGAGAATTGTTTTGGCCATTATTCTACTGACTCATTAGCTGCAGGACGTCTCTGCAATGCTGTGATCATACACACATGTGGTATCACACGTACACAAACTTACACACATCTGGCTGGACTATTTAGCACTGCCAGCTCAGTCTCTGTCTCAAATTCCACAGCTGGATAATTACACATATAAATCATATGTGACACTTGTGTACCCCTGTGTGTAGGGAGGGAAAGATAGAGTGATAGTGTGTGTGAGTGTCTAGTGCATGTGTGTGTGATCGTGCACATGCACAGTTGTGGGTACCGCATGTTTGTTTATTTGTCTACAAACATGTATGTGTGAGTTGCACGAACATTTTTTGTTTTTGTTTGTGTTGCACATCACTATCTGTGTCTATTCTCCTAGGTACAACAGCGAAGGCCATGTGACCAATATCACCCTCCCCACGGGCGAGGTGAGCGGTTTCCATGGCAACCTGGAGCGCTGGTCTCGGGTGGAGGTGGAGGCATCCAACCGTGAGAACTTTGTCACCAGCACCAACCTGTCTGCCAGTGACACCATCTACACATTCAGACAAGGTATATTATCATGGTGCACTGGACACAGAGGGTACAGCAAATTCTTTACTCTTCATGGGAAAGTAGACAACCAGCAAGCCGACAAACGGCTTTAGTCAGAATCAGAAACATATGGGGGTTCTCATCTAATCCCCCCATATATTCACTGGTTGACAAGCGAAAAAGATTTAACCACACCGCCGTGCATCTACACCGCTGTACTTTACCACTCGGCCTCAAGGCTGTTTATGACTCATCTGGGGGGCTAACCCATGGTAAACATACACACCATAGACAGGGAGGGCAGACTGTAAGGTTATAGTGATGTTTAAACATTTATTACTACCAAACTACAATAACATTGCTGTTATTACGGGTCAGGTCAGATGCACAGACCTTATGTTTTTCTTCATCCCTTTCCTCATAGTCTATGCTAGATGTGTACTCAGGAGACTCGCAGCTTGTCTGTGAAAAAGGATTTATTCATGTCTATTAATAATTCACATATGGACCTGTGATGACCTATGGAAATATACAAGCTAATGGGCAGTAAAAGTGCTATTTATTTACATAAAGCATTTATCCTGAACAGAATCAGCCAACTCATAAAATGTCTAACAACTAGAAAACAAATATGAAAAAGAGGGCAGAGATGAGAAGAGGAGAAAATAAGAGTGGAGGAGCTGCTCATGGGAGCCGTTTTTTCCTCATATCGTCTCTTTAATTGCTTTCCAGCAGTTGTCACAATGACAGGACTGCAGGGAGAGAAAAATTCTAACACAGGCACATGCACAGTGTTGTGACAGAGCTGCCGGGAAAGATTTCAAATAAGCACCTATCCAAAAATGCCCCTACTCCTGCAGCCACCATCCACAAATTTATGGCAGTCTTTTTCCTCACAGGCAACAGTAACCACATTTATGGAATGAGCTTTTACACATTACCATCGGCGGAGACAATGGAAGCGACCAACCAGTGTAGAGACATACTGACAATGATGAGCTTTTGATGATTAAAATGTAGATATATATTTTGGGTGAAAGGATAGAGACATACGATAAAATATTGGCATGAATGTATTCTGTCTAACACCCTAGTTAAACAACAAGCAGCACCTGCTCGACAGCTACAGCCGGGGATGAGAACCCAGTACCCAGTTATAGAAATGAAAGTACAGCTTCTGTGAAACTGTTGCAAATGTGTGAAAAGCTCTGAAACAACTGCATCATCAAGAGTGTGTGTGTGTGCTACATGTGACCCATATTACCACATCCAGACCACGCTCAGAGCTCATACCGGGTGAGTGCAGATGGGTCGTTCCTTGTGTCACTGGCCAGTGGGATGGAGCTGTCACTCAGCACAGAGCTCCTCCTCCCTGGAGGCGTTGGCGGAGGAGTCAGCCCCACAGCAAGCCGCTGTAACATCAGCCTGCCAGGAGACCACGCCCCCAGCCTGATAGAGTGGAGACAGAGGAAGGAGCAAGCCAAGACTAACTACAGCACTTATGAACGCCGGCTCAGGGTAATACACTACCATCTAACGTCCTACACCTGCCTATTCTTAAGATAACTCAAGTAATATACAAATGAAAACAAATCACTAGCCAAATACTATGGACACCTGTTAGAATAGATCCATTTACATCACCTCAAAAACACAGTATGCACTCTACCATAAACTAAAGAAGAAAATGTCCTTGCCAAGTGCAGTGTATCCAAATGTATGCAGGGGATCTTACATGCATTTTGACCCCTCAGAACAAAAAAAGTTGTAGACCAATGGAACAGTCCCGAAGCTGAGAGTTACACAAGAAGGTTTTGGAGTGATTAATGTGTAGACGTCATGTGGGGTTAAGTGATAGGTCATGACTTGGAACCTGTTTGCTGTACTTTCCCCAAATCAACGTCAACTATCACATCAATTTCCCTTATCCCCGACACAGAAAATACACCACACAAACAGGATATTTCATAAGAGAGGACAACTGATTCAGTGTATACTAATTAAGTAACAATCCCCAGGACTCGGTTTCCTCATTTGTTCACAAGGTCATTTATTGTTAATATGAAGACCTGGTTTGCGCTGAATGTCGCTATTCATTCATCTAAAAACTAATGAAAAGTCTGCATTTCTTTGGCTGTATTCATACGCATGTCTGGTCTTTATGCCTTTATGCCTGTCTTTTACTTTTATTTACCTCTCTCCACATATTCCCTCTAGCTGACATGTTGTTTTTTCTTTTCAGGCCCATAACAGGAACCTGTTGTCCATAGATTTTGATCAGAGCACCAGGGTGGGGAAGATCTATGACGACCACCGAAAGTTCACCCTGCATATCCAGTATGACCTGCTGGGCCGTCCCGTCGTCTGGTCCCCCAGCAGCAAATACACTGAGGTCAACATCAGCTACTCCAGTGGAGGACTGCTGTCAGCCATCCACCGTGGAGAGTGGTCTGAGAGGCTGGAGTATGAGAACGACAGGGTGGTCTCCAGAGCCTGGGTCAATGGCAAGATCTGGAGCTACACATACGTGGACAGGGTACGTTCATGTTAAGTGCTGGTGTGATAAAGGGTTTCTCTATGTTTCTACTTGTTTTATCTCTTTATCTGTTTGTTTTAATCTCAATTCAATCTGGGTTCAATCCCCACATAGTGTCAACTATCACCTGTGTAAGTCGCTTTGGATAAAAGTGTCCGCCAAAGGAATGTACTGTAATGCATGTGAAGTCCTTCAGTAAATTGAAAAAAAAAATAAGTGTGTGACAAAGCTGAAACATAACAGAAACTATAATTTCCTTCTCTCAAATTAATTGAAATAAAATATTCAGTCTGCAATATTTTTAGTGTCAGTTTTTGGCCCCGGCCCCACATTATAATGAGATTATAGCAGATAACCTTCTAGAAATTAATAAGTCCCACATGTATTATTAATACATTGATATTATACCTCAGACGTTCTAACACTCCAATAGAAAAGCTTTTTTAATAACCTTTTATATTTGGACCACTCAAACAGCGACTTCAGACAGATTGTGTTTGCTTGTAAATAAAAGACACCAGAAATGAACATGCAAACCCTGCCAACCACAAATCTATTGGTGTGAATGTGTCTACGTCCTTGCAGTCTATTATGCTGCTCCTGCATAGCCAGCGCCGCTATGTGTTTGAGTACGACCAGACAGACCGTCTAGTTGCCGTGACGATGCCCAGCATGGTGAGACACACCCTGCAGTCGCTCCTGTCCATTGGATACTACAGGAACATATACACCCCCCCAGATAGCCAGGCCTGCTTCCTACAGGACTACAGCCTTGACGGGCGGCTGATGAGGACCCAGTACTTGGGCACTGGACGCAGTATTATCTACAGGTATGGAAGATCAGGGGGAAATGACTGCACTGGTATGGTATGGCATCTCATATATCAAGTGTTACTTATTGTCCCCCGTGCAGTGAAATTGGGAGGTACAGTAGGTGGGTGAGGGGGACTATGGATCAGGACATTATCCATCTATCCATCTCAGACACCACTGGTCTGATTGTGATGAAACTTGCAGGGATGACGCCTTACAGTATTATTTACTATTTAAATTCAAAAGTGTTCTGACTCCACTCTGTAATTGCAAGCCTAATCCATGATTATTACAATAGATTGTGATTACACTCTTAGTTGTGACCCTTTCCCTTCACTTGTTTCAAGGTATACACCAGCAGCACGGCTCTCTGAGGTGGTGTATGACTCCACACTTGTTACCTTCACCTACGACGAGGCTTCCGGCACTGTCAAGACCATTCATCTCACCCACAATGGCTTCATTAGCTCTATTCGATACAGACAGACGGGTATATATACACACATGTGCGCTCACGTTACACACATACTGTACTAAAGGACCAAAAGACACAAATATTACATGTTTACAATGAGCAATGAGTCATTTTTAAATGGATTTAACCTTGAGCACAAAATCTTTTTACAGTACAACTTAAAGAATCTGTCTATAAGAGTCTGAATCTATATTGACAAGAATGCACAATCATGAGCCAGATTTCTTAAGTGGTGATCAAACTATATCTGGTTTTGAGTCAGCGGTGGTGTTATTTGATCAGGGCCACAGTTAGAAGCGTGAATAGGAATGAGCATCTAAGGGCGGAAGAAACTGTGGTCTACCACATATGTATGTATGAGACCACCCCCCGGGCTCTAGCGCTGCTTTCTCCCCCACCTCCGCACAAGCTGCCTGATCAAAGTCAACAACTGAATGTGTGATTGTGTGTATTCAGTCTGTGTTGTGTGCATGTATGCAAGTATACGGGAGTTTAAATACCCTTCTCTGTTCACGTTTGCA
Source organism: Diretmoides pauciradiatus (assembly GCA_900660315.1). Lineage (NCBI taxonomy): Eukaryota > Metazoa > Chordata > Actinopteri > Trachichthyiformes > Diretmidae > Diretmoides > Diretmoides pauciradiatus. The sequence continues at coordinate 3,745 of CABFOS010097688.1, read as the reverse complement.
TGCATACATGTCTGTGTGTGCCAGTGAATTCAAGCATCTTACCTGGGGTACCAATCATAACTTAATTAATCCGATGACCGTTTTACTTCCAATATGTCAAATTAATTAGAAAGACAATGCATTTCATAAATTGCTGACCTAATGAGTAGTAGCCAGTAATGGTATGACCATGGGGGGGAGCATTGTTAACACAGTTCACCAATTCCCTCAAGTTGACGTGTCTTTCTGGAGTCCTTCAGTGCTTTGAAGGCTCTCTACTATTGGTTCACTTCACTTGGCTCTGTGATTGGCTCACCGTGGTCAGGTGTCACTAATCTGCTATGCCCAGCTGTGAATGTGTGTGTGTGCGTGCGTTCGTGCGTGTGTTTGTTATCACTTTGCCCTCACTGTGAATGGACTCTCACCTTCCTTTAACTGATCTCATTTCAGCAGAACAAACGGAGCCTCAGAGAGGAGAGATAGTGGTAATTGTCCCTTGAGAGGAGAGGAGGATGAGTTGGGACAAAAAAAGAGAGACAGGGATAGGTGAGGTAGGTGAGGGAGAGGAACAGGAAAGGTAAGGAAAGATGGCAGCTTGAGGATGTGACAGCTACAGTAGAGAAGCAAAACAACACTACGAGTTCCCCAGGACTGTAGAAGAGCCTCCTCCACCTCACTGTCAGTCTTTGTGCCATGTTCCCATTGGCACAGAAGTTTAGAATCAACATCCCGCAGAAAATATAAAGAAAATATTCAATGCTGATCTGGCTTTTTGCAGCCCCCAGAAAAATACAATCAGTCATTATAACTGCAATCGGAATCGTCTCAAATAGCACCATAATGGTGTTTCATTAGCAGTCCTTTCTTTTTCCAAATGGAGGATGAGCTGTAGGACCGAGCAGCAGAGGTGATGAATGATGTTGTTAAAGCTGATGTTCAGACATTAAGAAGCACATTGGCCCATCATCGCTATTGTCTTTAGATTTCATTATCTCTCCATATTAAAGGTCACCACTGGAAATGCCATAGAGGTGTGCAGATAGTTAAGATTAAATGGATTGCGCTGTGTGTGTCTGTTAATGATGTTGAATTAGTCCTTGATTTAAATTAATTAGGCATGCATGTATCAGTGGTGTAATGACCAACTGTGAGGATGTGCATGTGTGCGCATGCATGTGTATATGTGTGTAGTTTGTGCATGCTTGAAGGTGTGTATGTGTGTTCCCCTGTGCTGTCCATGGTTATGTGCATAGCTCTATCTTGTGTGTATGTGTTTTCGTAAATGCTCAAACTTAAATTAATTTCTTACATAAATCCACTGATTCCTTTGTACAGGTCCTCTGACGAGTCGGCAGATCTTCCGCTTCAGTGAGGAGGGCTTGGTCAATGCCAGGTTTGACTACAGCTACAACAATTTCAGAGTGACTAGCATGCAGGCGGTCATCAATGAGACCCCTCTGCCAATAGACCTGTACCGCTATGTTGACGTGTCGGGACGGGTGGAGCAGTTTGGCAAGTTCAGCGTCATTTTCTATGACCTCAACCAGGTAGGCAGAATATACCTGTCATGCTTGGTTTGCTCTGGATTGGTCTTTTATGCTGCATGAAGTTCAAAGGCTGATTTTAGCTACTTGTTTTGCTTGGTTAGGTGCCTTTCTAATCCATCTTGTCTGCGGTTCACTAGGTGATCACCACCCACTTGATGAAGCACACCAAGGTGTTTAACTCCTACGGCCAGGTGGTGGAGGTCCAATATGAGATCCTCAAGTCCATTGCCTACTGGATGACCATCCAGTACGATGCAGCTGGACGCACCACCACCTGTGACATCAGAGTGGGCGTGGACAGCAACGTGACGCGCTACTCCTATGAGTATGACTCAGACAGCCAGCTGCAAAGTGCGTCCGTTAATGAGCGGCCTCAGTGGCGCTATAGTTACGACCTCAACGGGAACATCAACCTGCTCAGCCACGGCACCAGCGCTAGGTAATCATGAGTCACTACCTACTAACTAATTATAGAATGGGTAATGTACATCATTATGTTGTGACATGTGTTGTCATCCTAATGTTCACATAAGAAACATCGGCCTATTTCATAACATTCACAACAGGATTGCGTGCCAATGCCTATGTTCCCACCCGAGGCAGCACAGATTTGAGTTGTTTGGTTTGATTCCAGGCTGACTCCGCTGCGTTATGACCAGAGAGACCGCATCACACGCCTTGGCGAGCTGCAGTACAGTGTGGATGAGGACGGCTTCCTCCGCCAAAGAGCTAACGACCTCTTTGACTACAACTCCAACGGCCTGCTGACGCGTGTCTTCAACCGCGTGTCTGAACACACTGTCTGGTACCGCTACGACGGGTTGGGGCGGCGCGTGGCCACCAGGTCCAGCCAGGGCCAGCAGCTGCAGTTCTTCTACGCTGATCTGTCACAGCCCACCAGGGTCAGCCACCTTTACAACCACAGCAGCAATCTGATCACGTCCCTGTACTACGACCTTCAGGGCCATCTCATCGCCATGGAGCTCAGCAGCGGGGAGGAGTACTATGTGGCCTGTGACAGCGTGGGAACCCCAAGGGCGGTGTTTTCCAGCAGGGGGCGATTGGTCAAAGAGATCCTCTACACCCCCTATGGAGAGGTCTACCAGGACACCAACCCTGACTTTCAACTGGTCATCGGTTTCCATGGAGGCTTGTACGATCCTCTCACCCGACTGGTCCATTTGGGCAGGCGCGACTATGACACGTTAGCTGGACGATGGACCTCGCCCACTCACGAGCTGTGGGCGGAGCTCAGTAAGGAGCCGAGGCCATTCAACTTGTACGCCTTCAAGAATAACTGCCCTGTAGGGAGGGTGGAGGAGGTTACACAGTTTACTACAGGTGAGCTACATTCACAAGCGTGCACTCTCTCACACACACACACCCCCACTCACTCTCATAACTTCACATACACTATAAATCACACTGCTTCACACAAACTGCTACATCACACATCACACACTGATGCAGGCAGGTATTTAATTCACTGATAACCACTTCCACACATACTGTACGCCGACGTGGAAACATCTGCGATACAGAGCATGTGAAAGGAACACATAGGTGACAAAAATAGCACATTTCACGGACAGACAGAATTTGATGTCAATCGAAAGGACAGCCAAGTCTGTGGTCATCCTGTTTATAACACAGACTGTTATGTTACGTTCCCTGTCTGTCAGGAACACAGTGTTTCCCCAAGAGGTCAAATAGAAACTCAATCCAGGGAGAAAGAGGTGGAGTAGAAGGATTGTACAGTAGGAGGATGAATAGAGGATGTCGGTGGGTGCATCTGTCCTTCCGGTTAATGGAGCATTCATAGCCTGTCACGTTTGTGTGCATGGCGATTGTTCATTGCAAAGAAAGTCTGTTTCTCAGGACAGCAGCAGCCAACCCATGTCCCAAGGATTATCCACAGAAGTTGTGCGATTTCCTGTAGAAAATGTTGTTTTTCCGTCCTTATGACTTTTTGTTGGTTTCACTGTATGCACAGTATTGTTACAGTAACTCCACAATATTTTCACTTTGTAACGTTTTCTCTTTCTATGATTTCCATCTTTGTGTGTGTGTGTGTGTGTGTGTGTGTGTGTGTGTGTGTGTGTGTGTGTGTGTGTGTGTGAGTGTGAAAAGTTTCCCATTGTGGAAATAAGCCTCCTTGTACCAGGATGTCAGTTTCCCACTTCACACACACACACACACACACACACACCAACACACAC
>CABFOS010097676.1:0-10377 GCA_900660315.1 Diretmoides pauciradiatus | reverse complement strand
GAAATTATTGATATTATTGGAGGTGTAGGCAAGCTCAAGCATTTAGAAAAGTATAAACCGAGTCAGGCAGTGAGTGGGCACCCACATACAGTAGGTATGCACACACACACACACACACACACATGCGCGCACGCACACACACACACACACACACACACACACACACACACACATGCACACACGCACATACACACAGTGTTACAGGAGAGCACTGGGGACATTGCCCAGTTTATTTTACAAGCACAGCAGTAAAATAAAGCCCTTCACAAAGCACAGCACTTCAGTGGAGCAACTTGCGAGGCTGTGTGAAAGTAGAGAAAACTGGGAAGGGAGACAGGCAAGGAGAGTTTCTTGCTCTCAGTCAGTTACCAGTGCGGGGGGAAATTGAGATGCATTTGATGATACAGCAGAGGGAAGAAGTGGATGTTGTGGCATTACTCGACTACACCATTAGAAAAGACCCTCAGCTCACAGCAATAGTCAAGGCTGTACCTCAAAATGCCACCTATACCAGCCACTACATACTGAACGACAGCCTGGCTAGCAGGTACACAGATTTTCGATTTCCACAGCTTTCGCATTGCCCAGTTCTCTCGTCTCAGGATCTAGTTAAACCATTGTCAGATTCCCCCCAGCGGAAAGTCCAGGTGGATGTTATTGTCTGTTATATGTTTTGTTATACCAGAATTCCTGCTGTTTTTGGCTTTGGACAATGTCCTTGCTCCATGTCATGCAGGTGTTGCAGTCAGTGCATGTTAATGCATTCATAGCAGCTAGTGGTGTGTTTACGCCCTTGGTGGTGGCACTGGGAGGACATGTGACAGTCCTGTAGCCCTAAACCTGTCAGTTTTATAGCATCTGTATTACAGTCCAACACAGATTAGATCAGACTGCCTGTTTTTCCCTTTTCTCTTTGTTTCATTTTACTCAGTGAAGCTTACTGAGGTTTACTTTCAATCTTTTACTCTGTATATCTCTACCTACCTTGCTTACCTAACCTATAACCTAGTAGCTATCCTAGCTACTCCCTCTCCTTATCTGAGTGCACACGGCAGCTCTGAAAATAGTACGAATATGAATAGCCCATTTTCGTACACACAGCAATTTCAACAAATAATAATTTAAAAGTTTATTATCCCTTCTTGGTAGATTTAGATCATACCAAAGACTGTTAAAAATGGTACCCAATGCCTCCCTGCTTGGCACTCAGCATCAAGGGTTGGATTGGGGTTAAGTCCCTGCGACATACTAGCGTCATGTCCAGGGGGTGTACTTGTACATCAAGCTGCCTCACGCTAAGGAATCAGGAATCAGGCTCCTGCCCCATGGACCGCACGGTTCTCAAAGGCTTACTTACTCTTGGTAGATTTGCCAAACTCATCACTTCAGCCCTGTTATAATAGAATCTACTGTGTCAAGGGAAATAACAAAAAGTAAGACAAATACTTTTTTGTCAAAATTTGAAAGACATTTCATCTTCATATAGATATGGAAATTGTGATATGTTAAGCACTACAAAAATATATAACTTTTGTATTATTTTTTCATTGTTTTATCCTTCCTGATCACCTTCAAAATAGCTCATTTTACATTCTATTTTATGTTTTTAGAGGATGCCTCCATCCAGCCTGGCTTACAATGAGGGCAAAAGTAGAATAAGCTCCAATACCTAGAAATGCAACCGATAGTAAGGAGGCCATAAAGCCCAACATTCCTGTGACCATACAGTGAGCACGTATGAAGGAATTCAGTCACGATGGTGAGATTGAAGCTTAGTAGGTTTACAGATTTCAAACAAGCGTGTTCATACATTAATAGATATCTGGGGGAGTAAATTCATCTTCAGCTTTGTGACCGACTCGTCTTAAGCAAGACAAAAATCTAAAAACGTTTAATTGTCGCGGTACTTCAGTCTGTACACAAACCCTTTAGTGAACCGGTTTCTTCTAAACTAATCTTTCATCTACTACAATGAGCAAATTAGCACAGCAAATTGGTGCTTATCAATTGTCCATTATCTATGGGCGGTATTGTGGCAGTAGTGTGTGATCATTCTGGGCTTTGTGCTTCTGCTTTGAGCCAAAAATGTATCACACACCTTGGTGAAGCAACAGAAACCCCTTAGACACCTGTTGGAACACACTGATCCTTTAAAGCAGACTATTCTTTCCTCACGATTTGACCTATTGGTGACATTTTATTGTACGAGGCTGTAAATTACTTGAATCTAGAATATCATAACCAAAGTTCATTTTGATTCTGTAACTATAAGATTACAACAACAATGGAGGCTTACATACTTTCTATCCCCATAGTGCTACTGCGTAAAGAACCTTTAAAACTTTTATCAATTAAAATAATTAGTCATAATTAATTTCATATTATGGTTTACATAGTGGAGGAAAATGATACTTACTCTGCTGTCTATTTTCAAGGTAGAATGAACTCTATGGCTTATTTAGCAGCTCTAATGAGAAGCCATTTTCATCCATTAAATCCAGTCCGTGTGTTAATAAAAGTCTCATTAGTCTTTCAACAGTTTGTTACAGTTTCTCATTATTGAGAAATGATTATCCGCAGACCACTGTCTGTGAGCAGCATCATTTTAATCATCGGGTTGATCAGTTTCTTATAGACATTTCACTATAGCTTTATTGAAAAATCCCTCCACACTCGGTAAGGCATTCATGTTTAAGAAGTATTTCAGAAGCAGTTTTGTATTTATTCAAATGCCAGTGCCATCTCTGAAAAGCAGACCTGTAAAGTCTCTCGATATATTGCTGTGGTTCGCCGCTCTGCTTACCAATTATTTTTATCATGGTTACCTTTGCGTGTTACAATGAGAAAAGCTCCTAGGAACACAAAAGATAAAAGTCTAAGTACAAAGGACTACGACTTTCCATATTACAAAAGGAGAACCACCAAAACCATCTCTTGTGTCTGGTAGATATCTCTGTCCTGTTCACATGCTAATGCATTAGCATACAGTATGTTAAGAGCCTGTAGGCAACTAGCATCATCTAACATAAGAAGATAGACCTTTTAGCAATCAGAGTTGGTGCTGTTTCCCCCTCCCAACCCTCTTGTCATGTAAAGGGTATGCAGAGCTAAATCTTAGTCAGTCCCTAAGGTGTTGCAATTACAATTTCTGGAATCTCTGTAGAGCTTTATCATGAACTGAAATGTTCTCCCTTGTTTTGCAGGATATCGATGAGGAGATCGAAGCAGAGTACAACATCCTCAAGGCACTTTCTGACCACCCCAATGTTGTCAAATTCTATGGGATGTACTACAAGAAGGATGTGAAATGCGGGGACCAGTTGTGGCTCGCCCTGGAGGTAGGATCACACAATGGGATACCTATTGTGTACTTACCATACTCCAAACATCCAACATACATCACATGTTCTGTATGCTGTGGTTGTAGCAGTGCAGACAAAGAACTTTTATAATATAAGTGCAGATTATAGGTGGAGTTGTGCCTCGCCGAGCGCAGGTACATACAGCGGCCGGGGATTATCTAACAGTTTAAGCCACCACGGGAAGTCTAGGAGTTGATTTGTAGGCCACCTGGGGGATTTGGTAGCAGGCCACTTAGCATCATGACGGTGATGGGGGTTGGGGGTAGAGTCGTGTTGTGGGCTCTACCTGTTCTCCTGCTGAGAGAAGCAGAGCAGGGATTTCAGTTTTCCGGGCCATCTCAGATAATTAGTTTAGACACCTGGTCAAGCCTGGCAGAGAGGAGAGGACTGCCTGTTTGATTTCTGTTGTTTGGATGATGAGTAGAATTGGCTGTAGCATCGGCACAGTCAATATTAATGAGGTTAGTTTTAGAGAATACTTTTCCAGTTAGGTGGTGCAGTTGAATTTCTACTTGTACTTGCTTGAAGATGAGAGAAGGATAGAGAGATTTAAAGGGAAAATCCACCCCAAAACACTTTAACACAGTTAAAAAACAGCTATTGGACATGTAATTTGCATTTCTAGGTCTGTTTTGTTGTTTGGTGGTGTGTTTTAATAGAAGAATTGTCAGCAACCTAAAACATCAAAGGTAAACGTCAGATTTTGGTGTCAGAATTGAATCTGAATTGCACAGACATTCAGCAGGGAGCAATCCATTGTAGAAGAGGAAGAGATGCCAAATTCTTCACCAACAGTAGCCTCAATAGACCGTCATGCAATATAGCCACAACACGTTGCATTTTTTCTATTAACTCAGTCTTGCTATGCATTTCCTATCACTATAGCTCTCCACATACATGACAATACAGACAATAAAACACTTTATTTCTTGAACCTACTGGTGTAGGTCTAGATCCTCTGGAAAATGATATTCTATGGAAAGGTTCAAGGGGACCTTGCTGCTGCATTCTCTTCATCTAAAAGGACGCGCCTCCAGCTCCCAGGCTCTCCGTCTTTCATATTTCATTGCCCGCTGTACCCCTTTTGAAATGTCAGGCTCCACACAAACACGTAATGGAGGTCAACCTGCAAAGAGGAAAGTGTTTGTGAGGTCCGACACAGGGCCAAACGTGCGGCTCTGTGCCTCCTGACTTTCTCACCGTGTAATTTGTCTTCGTGCTTTGATACAGAACAGTCCAAATCTCTAGATGCCTGGTAACTGCGGTCAGCTTTTGATAATGCACACAGCGAAGTGTCACCGCTGCTGCATGTGCTCCAAATGTTATGCGTTTAATGTCTGTGGTGTAGGGTACATAGACACAGACATAGCAGTATTTGTGTGTGCACATGTGAGTTTGCACCACTGGTTTGCAAACGTACACAAGTATTGGTTGTCATTTAATCGTGTAATTGTAGATGTGTTTTTTTTTCATTTGTGTGCATCTTCTAAATGCAATATGCCAGTTCATTGCTTATTATTTGAATCTTCAGGGGATTATTCATACAGGAAACCTAACAAAGCGGTTCCATTACTAGGTAGGCAACTGCAGCAGTGCTTGTACAGAGTGCCCATATTTCTGTAATCCAAGCTCAGTGGGCATAGCAACAACAGCAACAGTGTTATGCTAACCCAGTAGATAGTTTTCACCTCTCCAGCTTGTGTTTCTTTCCTCTTTCATCAGTGTCCATCATACTGACCTTTGTAGGGATCCTATAATTACTTTACTAGGATATCAAGCTGAATCTAAGATATTAAATAATCAGACCGCCTACTGTATTACAGGCAGACGTTACCTTCATCTTATAAATTAGTCATTATTCTGCACGGTACCGATTGTGTTCAGAGTTACTCAAGTAAATCTGGTGTTTAGGGGAGGTCAGCCAGCACTGCTAATTTGTTTACTCCCAATTTCCACAGAGTTTTGCATATCCGCAAAATGCCCCATGCAAAAAAAATCTCAGAGCAAGCAGTCCAAGTCTGGTGGCTAATCCTGTGGCTGAAATCACTGCCTGACAGTTTAGCAACCGGCTGGTGTGTGTGTGTGTGTGTATGTGTGTGTGTCGGAGCACATGCACATTGGGTTTTAGCAGTAAAGAGACAGGGAAGCAGAGAGCACCATGGTTACTGTTCCTGTTCTTTCAAACTGTAATTTTCCATCCTTTAGCTCTCATGAGAGGATCCTTTCAGCACCGAGAGTCGACCGCTCATTATGAGCAGAATTCGCACAAATTGCATCCTCCACTTTGTTGCTTCCTCATTGGGGTCCGAGAGCTTTTGGCTTTGCTTCTGTTGTGCGCTCCTTTATGATAGAGGACGTGGGCAGGGACGACCAAGCTTTCATGTATGGCTCCCCAATTTGGCTCCACTGATGCCCTGAGAGCTCAAGACTGAATAATAAAATACTTCAAAGATAGCGATGACAGAGACGGTTTTATTCTCTAGTTAGAAATAAAAAAGTCCTGATTTGGACGTTTGAGTTGTCACTCCATGTTTCATCTACAGAACTTAAAACTTCGTCATCTTAATAAAATGTATCTCCTCAGCTATTATGCAAAATCAAGTCACTGCTTAACTGAAATTGCATTACCCTCTGCCCATATTGTACTTTGGGTTTAATTGTGTTGCGTCATAAAAGGAAAACTACAACAGGCCCCACAGTAGCTAATCATGAAATCAGTGGGATGAAAACAGGGGTGAAATTAGTTTTTACCCTTTTCTTTCATCCTCTCTTGTTCAAGATAATGCCTTTTGCCTGATTCCTTCTGAAAGTAAAAAAAAAAACGCACCACTGTTGTCCGTGTTTATCCCCTATTAGCCTTTGTACAGTCCTGTCCTCGTGGCCACTCATCAATTGACAATGAGGTTTAAAATGGTATTGTTTGTTAAGACTTTCAAACAAACAGCGGCGGAGGAAAGCAGACACCTCGGCCATTATGCCGGCGTAAACGATAAGGTCGCAGTAACAAAAGGAATGCTTTTCCCTGGAACGGATCCAGCAAGTCACACAGAAACACACACACACACACATACATTCAGTGTCACAGACATGATGCAACTCCATACTTTGAATAGTATAACTGTGAAAAAGCAAAATACAGAATATTGGTAGTTTTATATTCGCAGGGAGGGGCACATCAAAGATAGCTGGCTAATAAGTCAACACCTGTGTGTTTCTATGGGAAACAGGAAACACAGTGTCTCCGGCCTGGGTACAGCCCCCTTTTGTTTCATCTTTACATTTGTTTCATCCATTTCTTTTACCCGTCTTTGATCGACTCCTTTCATTTTCATGACAAAACGAGCACCTGACCTAATTTGTACTGGGGAATATTCTACTTCATATTCAATCTATTCTTTAAATATAGAAACTGACTATAAACTATAGAAATTAGTTGTTGGGTCTTCTCTCCAGTTTATGCAAATGAATCATTCTCATCTTGCCTAGATGGAGATTCATACTTTGGATTGATCCACCTGATATTGAAGTAATGAGCTGCTATTATTGTTTACATGTTTTGTATATTAGTTTATTATCCCTTCTCCCCCACTAGCTGTAAGAAATCTTGCATGTAGCCACTTTCTACCAGATTTAATGGATTACATCATCGTTTACAATAGTGTCTGATGCAGTTAATAGTTTGCTCATAGCAAAACCACAGATATGCTTGTGTAGAGAAACATAAAGCGTTTTGTTATCAAATATCTCGAGGTGAGTTCATAGAAGGGACAGAAAATCAACATAATCCATTCAAGAATTCAAACAGCAGGTTTTACATTTCACATATCGTTTCCACCCTGCAAGAGGTTTGACTCCTCTTTGCCACGTCTGAAATAATTAATGTTCATGTTAAATTAAAGCTACACTAGGTTGACCAAGAGCTAGCTTGATTTTGTAGAAAAATACCTTCAGCCTTCCATGGATTCGAAGGTATACGACAAACAAAAAGTTGTAAAACGTTAGATAAAAACAGAAGTGTATAATAACAGTGATCACATCATAGCTAATTACCTGTCTAGCATCAGGCCCTTCCTGTCTCAGGTCTCACCATCGTCCATACGCCTCACCGATGTTTACTATAGTCCTATTGAGATCAATCAAACTCTCCTGGATACTTCCACTTCGGTTTCTGTTGGTGTTTTTGCAGTAGATGTGCTGTTGATGGCAATGGCAGAATGGGTATTGTTGACAAACATGATGTGAACATGCATGATGACGTAATTGTGATTGACAGGCAGTGGTGGTCTCAGAGCTTCCCTGATTGGTCACAGGTTACCGGGAGCAGCAAAAAAAACAGTTTAGCCCTATTTAGTTCCCTACAGAGGCAGGGACGGGCCACCAGCCTGAGATATTGTCACAGACCACTTGACTCACTCACATCTGACAGTATGGGGATGATTTTGGCATATTGGACCATAAAAAAAGTTACTTAGAGCAGCTTTAAACATTGCTTTCTGAAGGCAAACACTTAATCGCTTACGCTTAGCTGTGCTAATGCTAGGACAAGGGAGGGCTCATTAATATGGATTTGTCTGTCTGCCTCGTGTAATTTAATGATGACAGGTGATCCCAGCAGCGATGTGGGCTGACGTCAGGCTCAGCTCTTTCTCCAGGGCCGTGCTCTCTGCAGAGCCCTCATGATAGATATGCTCTGCTTAACTGCAGTTTGTCTGCTAGAGGGGTTTCACTGCAGTGATTAAGCTCCCCATGTGGCAGCTGAGATACATACCATCCATCCCGCGACAGCCCTCTGGGTTTTTGATGGATAAGTTGATTGATCGACAGATAGAAACACAGACATGAGGCACAGCATTGAAAACTCAAGGTCTAATGTCCTTCTAATAAAGGAGTAATTTCCTTTGATTTTACTTACCAGGAAGTGAACCCTCTTATTGTTTTTTACACAAACTTTACAACTTGTTCAAACGCTGACATATCATATTAAGCCATGATGTGTTTTATCTTTATTTAAATCAACTAATTTTCATGTTTTGTTTTAAAAGTATTCGCTGTAAACTGTGAGCGCAAGAAACAATTTATAACAATTACAGCAATTAACTGAAATAATCAGATGTGAATCAAGTGCAATGACAATCACGCTTTGGGGGTAGAATTATAATGAGATGACAAAATGGGTCCTCATCCTAAGAATTGGGCACACAACCACAGACATTATGGTATGGCGCTATTTATGCTACAATGCTACCGATGTTTGCACTGCAGCCATGTTTGAAGTCGTCCATGTACAATACCCTGTCATTCTGAATGTGTAATGAGAAACATTTACAGTTGTGTTAATGTGGTGTTAAACTTATTTCGGATATGCGTTGCACAATCTCTTCAGTTGGGTCGCCACAGGGGAGTGATTCTTACCCTCAATAACCACTGAATGTTTATTGAATAATTAAGCTTTCAATTTACCAGTGTGGGAAATGAGTCTGATTATAAGAGAACAACTGATAAATGCATAAATAGATAAGATGGAAATTTCCTGTCTGATAATTCAGAACTGTTTTTTTTTATGCATGCAGTTCAAAGTAATGAATGGATGTGTGTTGAAATGCAAAATAAAAGCAACACAAGGAGCAAGTGCACAGAAGACAGAAGAGGCATTTGCATGTTTAATGCATCTCTGGTGGTTATCTTTTCCTACACAATGTGAGAAGGCTTCGGTTTACAAGCACTGTACACCACATCACATCACACATTACAATTTCATGTTCCCGATCATCATCCTCAAGCACAGTGGCTGACATCTAGGAGCTTTATATTCTCCGTTTACCTCGGGCATCTAACAAAGAAAGGGCCCAAATTAAGGGGTAGTATTGTTGCCTAGGCAACACACAGGGTAATTTTCTGTTATTTTCCAAGAGGGGCTGCCGTTGATGGTAAAGTCCATATCTAGACACAGTATACCACAAGAAGCAGCTGCACACACACAAAATAATCAAAACCTTGGTTATATTGTGAAGCAAGCTCGTCCCCGTGTAACATTTATATTATCTGTGTGCTGATTGTGGAATCTAAAATGCTTCCATCCATGTTTGTGTCATGCCGCTGATTCTAATCCGGGTTCATATCCGATGCAAAATCTTGCCCTATAAATGGGTTTAATCTCTTGTACCAACCTTGGCATTGTCTCAGAGCGTAAGGACGTGCTGGATTTGAGGGCTGTGAGTTTTTACATCTTTAATGTTTACTCTGCTTAGTCATCACAGTGTAGAATATTTTCTCCATGGGCATGATTTTCACCTCCCACTAAGCTGCCTCAAAAAGATAAGCCACTAAAGATTGACGGAATTACTTTCAACATCCCTTTCCTCGCTGTGAAATCTTCTGATCAAAAGGTTTCTTCCACCGCTTGTTCTCAGTATGAAATTATGTTTTGTATAAAGTCAGAGTGTGCTGACTCATATTGTGTTTTTACAGCTTAAAGCCATTGTCCTGTTTTCTTTGTGGCTTTTTCCCCCCACTGCAGCTTTGCAATGGTGGCTCGGTGACAGATCTGGCCAAAGGCATGCTGAAGAGAGGAGACAGAATGGATGAGCCCATTATTGCCTACATCTTACATGAGGCCCTCATGGTAAGTCCCGCCTTTTGAATAGATGTGAATGGCTGTGGGGGAGACAATGGCGTACAACCTCCTCCTGATTTAATTGCTGTAATGAAAAGTAACTACAGGTGAGTGAATGTAAACTGGATCATTTTGACGGCAGGTGCCTGTAAGGAAACGCTGTTAACCCCTTTGTTTCATAGGGCCTCCACCACCTGCACATCAACAAGACCATCCACCGTGACGTCAAAGGCAATAATATTCTGTTGACGACGCAAGGAGGGGTCAAACTCGTGGACTTTGGTATGCAGTGTGTGTGTGTGTGTGTGTGTGTGTGTGTGTGTGTGTGTGTGTGTGTGTGTGTGTGTGTGTGTGTGTGTGTGTGTGTGTGTGTGTGTGTGTGTGTGTGTGTGTGTGTGTGTG
>CABFOS010097670.1:0-14585 GCA_900660315.1 Diretmoides pauciradiatus | reverse complement strand
GCTCAGCTTCGTCCTCCTTAGTTACAGATTTTTCTAGCTGACCAACTGTTGGCAAGAAGTGTGCAGTGCCAATTAAGGGAGAATTTGTCTCTGTTCAAACAAGCCACACACACACACACACACACACACACACACACACACACACACACACACACACACACACACTGAATGTGATGAAAGAGGCACTGTCATGCAGAGAGACACTAAAGCGTCTGAAATGAGCAAGTAAGAAGGTGAATACCGCTCCTCTTCCTCGGGATCAGGCTCTCTTCCTCCCTGATCCTCCTCAAGGCATTCCATGGCATTCTGCTCCTTCCACACCGACCACCCTGTTGTTCACCCTGACCTGGGAGAGAGGAGAATTCAATTCAAGCTGGCGTCCATACTTAGCCTCCCCTCCTTCTCTCCACTCTCTGCTCTCTCTCCTCTTTCCATCCCCCTCTCTCTACGGTCGGCATAGCAACAGGCGTCAGGCTCGTCAGAGATGGCACACTGTGGTCTGTTTCTCCCATTCTCCCATTCTCTGTCTCTCTTTCTCTCCCTTGCTTTTCTGCCTCCCGAACGCATCAAAACACACAAGGGGGAGCAGTTTTTAAAGGATAAGGTGTATTGCTCTACCGAAACGTTTCTTTTCGTGTTCTGAAATTTGTATCCAATATAGGTTATTTGTGGCACCAAACAATGCATTTGCCGTGTACGCTGGCTTAAAGAGTGCACCACGCCCCCTAATGGCCAACAACCTGCAGTATGAATTGACTGCTAACATGTCAGAGCTCTATTAAGTATAATATAGGGTTGCGCCACACGTCTTCCCACAAATCCCCTTGGGCGGACTGCAAATCTCTCACGTCGGAGGATGTCACTTTATACACCTTCGTCCCTTCCCCTCCCTGCCTGTCTGCGAGTCCGGCCTCACCGTTGAGACTCAGATGGTGACTAGTGACTTTGTAAAAAAAAAAGGAAAAAAAAAAGAGTTGTTGTGTTAGCATGAGTGGCCTCCCTCATGTGTTACGTGTGGTGTGTCATTGTGTGTGAAGATGTGTGTGTCCTCAGGTCGTTTGTCAGGTTTAAAAAAAAAAAGCACCCACCCTCCCCTGCTGCATTTCCCCCTCACACTACTGCCCTGCTACAGTACTGTGTAGCTCCATCCCCCTCTCCCACCCCCTCCCCCTCACTCTCCTCCCCTATTCTATCTCTCTCACCCCTCGTCTGATAAGAGGCCTATGTTATGAGGACAGTTGGTATTGGTATTTTGCACTCTGCTCGCTGATCTTAATGCACTTACAAGCATGGCAGTCCCACTCCAGTCCCACGGGTTTCCAACCTGTTTCCCATCAACGACCCACGATGAATCCTCCTTGAAAGCACAGGTGACACACACACAGGCATGCAAAGGTCCCCCCTCTCGTTTTCTGCTTGCCAGTCCCGGCCCGGGCCAACGTTCTCCTGGATGGCAGCTAAAATCAAAGCGTTCATCCATCCTTGACCGTGAGAAGGAAGACGTGGCGAACCGGGCTGGAGTGTGACTGCCACGCTGGTGTGGGGAGTGACTGTGTCCTGTCAGCCTCTGGTTAGTGTTCTGTTCTAATCTGCTGGGCTCCCTTCGTGAACCTGTGGACGGTGCTTCTGTTCCGAGTGCCATGTGAGAAACAAATGCTTCAGTAAACGGATGTTTTACTTAATATGTTATTTTATTTTACCTTTATATTTTCGTTTGTTTGTTTGGTTATCCAAGGGTTTAAAGTTCAAAGTCCATACTCTTAACGTGGGGACCTGCTAGACTGCATTCCTTTTAAATGTGATGAGTCTTTCTGTTGGTCTGAACCATTTGTGCCAAATTGTATGTATTCCTCTTGTCAGTGCTTTGAATATTAACAGTGCACAAAAACTATGAAGAAAGTGAAAGAAAATTCTGTTTCTCGATATGTTTCCTTGACCTTGTAGAAAAACGAAATACAAAAAAGTTGTCACAGTATTTAAGATTTGTATCCCAAATGCTCATGGGTGCTGACAGATTTTTTTTTGTTTTTTTTGCTGCAGTTTACAAAAGGTTAAACAGTTTGCAGCTTTCGATTGGTTGCAGTCCGGCTCAAGCGTAGGCCCGCACTGCACCTCTGTCCTTGCACACAGCTTACCTCATTCTGAGGCACCTCCCTCCGTATCCATATCCTTCTCACTGTTTTACTTGCCCTCACTTGTAGGCTACATCATGTCGACCACAGCAGACTGATCCCACCTACGTGTTTACAACCATAAAGTCAGTATCACAGTGAAAAGTGACGTGGGCAAGGTGCACCAAAAGGTTCAAAACACCACCAAAAGACGCATAGATGCATAGAAATCTAAAATATTTCTCCGCGCTCCAAAGCTCCACCGCTTTTTTGTTTTTTGTTTTTTTGTCCTTATACATATTTCCATACTGTGCATTTTAAAAAGCCTGTTTCCAAGTGGCTTGTATAGCAAGTGAGGGAGCAGATGTTTTCACACAGCTGTGCAGGGATGTCATTGCTGTAACACAGCTGCGCAGAAACCCAGCTTATTGGCTGGTCGCAGCTCAGCCCCGGCCGGTCCCAGACACAACATTTCCGCTTTACAGCTGATCTCAGTTCACTCGAGGCTTATTTGAGTACTTTTCCTGTGTTGCATCCCCTGAGCATCTTGGCTGCTGCAACTTCATCAGCCAGACAAAATTCGGCTCCATATCTCCCCTTCTCTATACACACCGACATCTGGAATTTGACATTGCATGCATTCGTAGGCATGTGGAAAACAGATTATAATTCTTTGTATTCAACATTTTCCCCTCCGTACTTTTGAACTAAAATGCCTTTGAGATGAACTCAGTCAGTGGGGTGGGGGTTACATGTCTAGGATCGGGTGAGTAAGTGAGTAGCTTGAGTGGATCTGTTGGCCCGCCCCTTCCTACCCTGGCCTGCTGCCTGAAAGCTTTTCCACTATGGTGAAGCTACAACGTATGTCATCTTGAACTGTTTTTCCAGTCATTCCAGACATTTTTATGCAAGAGAACTAATCAACTCAGAGATGCACAGGGAACAACAGTGTTTGACAGTAGAAAATAAATAAATTGGTAATTTTCTGAACGTTTGGTTACAGATTTGATATTGCCAATAAACCTTTGTTGTAGCTCTGAATAATGCGCTAAGAAAATGAGCTTAGTATTTCAAATAGCTAGTTTGATGTCTGTCTTGGCCTCACATGCATCCACCGCCATTTGACATTCGTTTGTTACACTTGATATGGTTTCTCACACGTCATTCCAAACAGCAGTTTCCCTTGTGTAAGAAACCACTTAATTTAGCATCCATTAAAAAAAGACCCCACCATTCCTGCTTCACTGAATTCACTACAGAAACTGCCACACATCCATTTCTCCTTCACTTCAGTGTTTGATGTAAGCTATAGTATTCCAAGTCAGAATGAGAGCGCTCTGTCAGGGGATTATTGCCACATCCAGAGCCGCTGTACCCACTTGTCCACTCCGAGAACACAAAAACACACCCCGCCCTCCAAGAAAACCGCATCTGGCCTCAGCTTCCTGTTCCTTAGCATTCACTGTAAAGTATTGCAATGCAGCAACATCACCGCAACATTACAGAGATGCTAAGAGACCTACTTGGCTGGGCTTGTGTACAGTACTAGGATCCATATTTAGATGACCAGGAAAGTAAGGCATGCGTGTGTGTATAGCTCACAGTCTCTCTCTCAGTTCCGTAGTCATGTAGTGGTGTGGTACAAGGGGGAAAGTCCTTCCGGTCAAGTTGCCAACTGCAGCTAAACCACTTCCCCCTGTGCCACTCCCCCTCCACTATCCTCACCCTCAGCATCGGCACCATCAGGGTCAGCTGGTACATACAAGATACACATTAACCTATCTCTGGGAATGCTTCAGAAAAACACATTTCACTTCCATCCTGCTATAATACACCTGCTATTCAGTCAATACTGGTGATTTTCTACAAGGCATACCCCAACAGGTTGATTTGTAAAGCTAGTTCTCCTCCACTCTCTCCTTCCTTGTGTTGTTTTTCCCAGTTGCAAACACTCTTCTCGTCTCCACTTTGTTTTTTAAACCCTTTGAATCGATGCTGCTTCTGTGCTTGACTCTGGGTTTACTGCGTGGTGCCATGTTGTCCACATGGCCTCTAGAGCTTGTAACGCTTCAGTGTGTAATGTTACCATATGCCTTACATGTTTTCCAGGACTAATAAAAAAGCATAATAAAAAAACGTCTGGAGATGGGCTTTTTATTTCTGTAGTCTTTGTGTGTCTGGCCTCAGAGAAAACATTTGAATAGAATTTTTTTACTACATATCCCACAAATCTTACATTTTTTTCCTACAGCAGATCTTCATAAGTCATAAAATGTTTTATTAAAATATAAAACGCACCTTTACACAACAGAGCTCACATAAATTGGAACAGTAAATGTATGTTGAGGGACGTAATCAGTAAGAAAACTGGTGAGACTATGTTATCTTCGGATAAAGAAAAAAGAAGCTAGGCCTGCGGCTGCCACATGGTCTTCAGGCCATTCAAAAACAATCAGAACTCAAACAGTGCAAATTTGGCAAGTGCAAGGCAAGTTTTAAAATTATTTAGAAAAATCAAGAATAACCTGCAATCGCAATCATAACTCCAATAAAGGTAAACAAATAGGGGAATTGACATCCAACTACTATTATATAAAACAGAACTGTACATGTCAGTTTTTACATACATAACATCATGGGCCATTATGAACCTAAGGCAGCCCCGACACTTGAATCAACAAATACAGTGCCAATGACATAACCATATATACAGATGAGAAAAGCATATAAAAGTAGATGAAACATTTAAAAAAACCTCATGACCAGGTTTTTTTTAGTCTTCAGACTTGGCTGCTGTCTCCTCAATCCCATGAGAGGTCAAGACCTCAGACAAGCGAGTCAAGTAGCTGGAATCTGGATAACCGTTCCTGAGTAACACAAAGAGAAAGCTGTTTATGTCAGATATATGAACTAGCGTTTCTGACCTTTTATTCTGCAGCTCCGTTAGATGAGCCCAGCGGCCTCGCTCACCCTGATTTGCCTCCCTGTAGGCTGGTCTTGTGTGGGATGCCGTCCCAGGTGACCCTGGCCCCTGCCTCTCTGTCGGTCACAGTGAAGGTGAGTCCCAGCCTGAAGGCTCTCTCCAGCCTGGGCAACAGCTTCCTCGTTCTGTCACAGAGAGGAAGGAAGGCCTCGAACACTCCACCTTGAAATGGAAACCCAGGAGAAGGGTCGCCCTCCTGGTGCAACAGAAAGCAAAGAGTCATTAACGCTGCCTCCAGGTGTTACCTAGGAGTTCTACTTTTCGATAAGATGGATTTAAGAGTGTAGTGGCATCAATCTACATTATAATGTAATTGAATATTAGGAGTGAGATTTATTTTATTTGTTTAAAGTAAGCCCCTCACCCCTTGGATACCATCAGGAATGCAGTAAGTGATCTTGACGGTGCAGTCCTTGCTGTGACCAAGTAGGCTAATGGGCAGTTCAGAATAGCTCATGTTGCCCTGGATTCCCAGAGGCACTGGCTCTGTCTTTGGACAAACCCTGCAGTGGACATGTACTAGGATCAGGCACTTTGAGCACAAGGTCACCCCACAATCTGTCCTCTGCACTGACGCCCCACTTTCCCCACACACACAGATGCCTCCTTGACTTGACCTGGATGCCTCTGGCTTGTCCTGCATCTCTGGTCTCTTGTCCTTCTGGGTCACGTCTTGATCAATGTGTACTGCTGTTGGCCCAATGCCATTCACACGTCTCACACTTGTATCATTTCTTTTTGTAGAGTGGCCGATGAATGCGTCAGTCTTCTGTCCATCCGCCGGCATTGCACCTGCCCTTCCCACTTTCTCCTTAACGACAGGGTCTTTCCTCACTAATGGTTGGCTAACAGATCCATTCGTGAGGTCTGTGTCGCTGCCCCTCTGTCTCTTACTAGAGTCTTCTCTTTGGATTGATTTCCTTTCCTGACCGCTACCAGTCGCATCATCGCTGCTTCTTTGGTTGTCTAGCTTCTGTTGAGGGTTATTGCTAATATGCAGGTTGGTATTTTGGTCCTCGTTCACTTGTGCAGGAGTGGGCTGATTCAAAATGGAGGTGAAGGGGCTTGAGAAGTCCTGCTGTTCAGGTATCTGTACCGATGTCCCAGAAAACACCTCTCTCAGTGCAGCGCCCACCTGAGAACACAACTGTTTGGGGCCACGGAGGAATAAGCTCTCCTTCGATATCTGGATGACAACTTTCTTAAACCGGCTGCGCACTTCATCACAGCACACTTCTAAAGTTTCATCTTCTGGGTTGGACACACCCAGCTCTGACAAACGCAGCAGCTGCACACAGAAGTCTGTGTTAACCGTGGCCAGCAGCTTCTGTAAACTCAGCTGACAAGAACTCACTGAGGACGAGTCGACCCCTCTCAGGACGACAGTCAGATCGCGGCTAGATTCCGAGTCCTTCTCCTTCACCTGCAGATCAGAGGTCAAGTCTTCCAGCCGAGTACCATAGACCTCTTTGATGTACAGCCACATCGCCCTGTTAACTGTAAGCTCTGCACTATATACTTCCCTCTTGTCCCTCCCTGCTCTGTTACTGAAGCTAGATGACCTGGCCCTGACTCTGGTTGTGGACGTCCCAGGATCCTCTTGATCTTCTTCATTCATAACTTGGGCCTTAGGCCGGGATGTACCTGAGAAACTACTGGCTCGCTTCAAATTGGACCCAGTGGGTGGGAGTGGAGTGCTCCCTGGCAGACTGGTCTGAGTTGTATTGAGGGGGGCTGACGTAAACGTATGTTGACTGTTCACTGACGTTGAGGCTTTATTCTGCATAGAGGTGGATGGAAACAGAGTATCTACACTCTTAAACAAGATGTCCCCTCCAGTGTTTTGTGCTGTTGCTCTGGAGAGTCCGCCCCCAGCAAACCCTGCTGCTTCTGACAGAACGTCATGCCCCAAAATGGGACCAAGACCCGTTCGTCTACTGGGAGATGAGGTCCCCGGTAAGCTGAAGTCACCCGGTCGAGTCCCTAACCCACCCAACCCCGAGTCTTTAAACCGAGCAGCTAGTTTATACCTTCTGGCTCCCTCAGTTCTCCTCTCATCCTCATCTAGCCTCAGCATCTTTTCTGCCCTACCATCTGGTGATCCTAGTATGGAGGACAGGGTGAATCGTTCCTCGTCAGTAGGTTTTGATGAACCCACGTCAAATGACGGAGATCTAAGCAGACTGGTCACATCCTCTCCTTTATCCTTCGCTTCACCGTTGTCCAAGAGAAGAAACTGCTTGGCCTCAGACACGTCACTACTGCTCCCAATGATAAAGATGTTTTGCTCATCTTCACTCAGGAGGAGTTTGGGCAGTCTGACGCCTAAGTTCTCCATGGCCCTTTGTAGGCCTCCTCTGGGAGTGAGGATACTCTTAGATAGCTGCGCTCGGCGGATCTTTCCCTCATTCTCCTGGTAAAGCCTACTTAGTTCCCCACTTGCCAACTTTAGGCACTCCTGGTCACAACCTACCCCCTCCATCCATGTTGCTCTCTGGAGAAAAATAGTGGTCACCCCCTGATTGGTCACATCTACCACCTCTACACCATACTGACTGAGGATTTCTTTGTACTCCTCCCCACAGCGTTTCTTCAGATACTGGAACATGTCTGCATCCATATTCAGTGAGAAGTCCTCCTCTGCTGTGGTAGGATCCCGAGCAAGCTGCAGAGCCACAGCCCCACCCTCTGTCTGGCCTGTGTCTTCCCAACTGTGACTCCCAGGTGTCAGGTCTCCGCGAGGGCCTGAGCTACGATCCTCAGGTCTGCCTATGTGAACTTGCTCTGTATGTTCTCTGCGCTCTTTGGGTCTCCTGCTCTGATTTCCTGCCTCATGAGTATGAGGCCTCTGCTTTGTATGGGCAGCCCCGGAGCCGCTGGAGGAAGGGCGACCTGTGTCCACATGTTCTGCAGAACCTGGACTTCCAGGAAACCCAAGCAGTTGTGCCAAAGCAGCCTGGACCTGGGAGTAGGGACCCATCAGCTTGCACAGTTTCTCTGGTGTATTATAGTTTATCTGAATTTCTGGGTGTCTCTTATTAAGGGCTGTCACTGCCGTTCGTCCCAGAGGAAGCTGGCTGTAGTCAACAGTTACTGACATACTCAAGATGACCTACAACGAAGAAAGAGGGGTGAATAAAACATTCAACAATTGATTAATATTTCAAGGGTAATTTCTGTCATATTTTACATTATTCTGATTATATATATACCTTATCTGGCTCCAGACTTTGGCGATGCTCAGTTAAAGTTAGCTCATGCTGCTTCCCATCCACTTTCAGAATGTGTTGGCCATGTTGAATAACTCTCTGTGCCACTGTGAGAGTGGGGCCACCAGAGGGAAATCAATTCTCAGTCTGTCAAGCATCCTGACTAAGCGCTTCTACCACTGGCCTCTCCACTGACATGGATGCCAACATTCTAGCTCAGTGTAAATCAGCGGTGGCAGGCAATATAGCACAACATCTTATATGTATTACTTTGAAAATGACTGCAACTAATTTCTAGGGTCTTAACAGTGGAAATAAATCAAGGATGTGCTCTCTGAATGTTATTAATTACATGGGCATTACTTTAAGTATGTGTATTGATTCACCAACATGTCTCTTCTATAAAAATCAAGCAAGTATTCAGAAAAATCCCCCTCCTCGTATGAGACTGGTCCCACCCCTAGACTTAATATGCACAGACATACACAGTCTGGTCTTACTGACCTCCACTGTCCTCAAAGGTGACGAGGGCAGAGACAGGCGTCCCCTTGACGATGGTGACAGAGGCTATTTCCCCTCCCCCGTTGCTGGTTCTCAGGAAGTGGATACATAGCTTGTCTGTCAGCCTGTCCTCCTCAATGTCTGTGGGCAGGCCACTCACCCTCACCGTCCAACCCTGCTCTGCCATCTGCTGGGTGAAACACAATCAATGTTGTAAAAGGAGTACTGGGTAAATCTGGAACGACTGCATGACTGTCATTGTCTGGATTCTGCAGCGACAGTAGAGAGCAAACTCCACCATCCTGAAGACTACGAGCCACAACACTGCAACAATTCAACAGGTCTACTCAAACTAAGTTGGAAGGATTATGCACATATTTGATTACATAACACCATCTGTTGGGGGTTGCTAGGACACTACATCAACATATTTAAAAAATGCCCAGGCCAGCTATCATCACCAATAAGGCTGATGAGTTGTTTAAAGCATTGCAAGCCTAAGTATGGAAAATAGCCTTGCCACTTACTTTTAACACCGTATCTTCCCTACTGTCTCTCGCTTCTTTGACAAATTAACGATTGGGCAAAACTGGTGTATCTTGCCTGATTATGTTGTATACACTTTTTAGCTTATTCTACATTTACATAGACATTTCATACATTTCTGGCCCCCTCTTTTCTCTGCAAATTACCATGTGATAGTTGATGCAAATATGTATTTTCGTCCGTTTCCTCTATTCATGTGCAATCTACAACTGGTTGACATAAAAACTAAACTGGTATAAAAGTCTGTTGCATTTTAACCCATCCCTGTAGTGTACGCTGGAAATGTGACTGCTACAGCATGTCAATAAACGGATGTAGAAGCGAGGAAGGAAAGCTACGGTGCAGAGTAGAGTTTCAAGGAAGTGAATCAGACACTTCTAAACTGATAATCTGTTTATCTCTCTCTCTCGCCGTATCAGGGCTGGTTAACCCTAACCTCTACGGAGTTAACATTTGTATCATCTTTGTTGCGGTCTCGTAATCTTACCTTACAAATCTTTCACACCCCTTTCACACAGAGACCGTCGCACACAAAACATGGAAGAAAAGTGAAAGTACAGAATGATTGTGCGGCGTGCCGTGTTGCCGCCAGGGGGCGTCTGACTGTTGACATAGAGAAAGAGAGTAAACAATAAAACGTCGCAACAAAATGTTATTTTTCAAGATAGCTGATAAAACGAAGCGCTTGATTAGAAAAACGCCGATATGCCGATTTGTTTTGAGAGCAGCTTCGTGTGTAGGTTGGTTTTCTCGAGAAACACAGCTTATGAACTTTAACCGCCGTGACCCCCATTCAACTACATTTCCCAGAATGCTCTCTGATATTCCGTGGTCGCAAATGAACGCCCGGCATCATCCCGACACCGAGCGCTCGCCGTCCAATCGGAGAGGACGTTGTTATAAACCGTGCGCATGCGCACTAGAGGAGCTGTCTCATGTGTTCTGCTCCTACGTCGACTCCGGTGGAGGTCACACACATCTATCTGAACCCGAGGTGAGTGCTAATATAAGATGTGCTCGTACCATTGAGTAACCATAACGCCATAAGAGAACTAAGAATACGATGCAGTCATGAAATGTGTTATTACTATAAAGTGTTGAGTAACGCGGTTAGTCCATTGTCGTGAGCAGTGTGAGAGACGTGCGTGCAGTGATCTAGCTTGCTAGTTCGATGTGTAGGACACGAGCTTTCTGTGGCTCTTTGTGGCTTTAGTCATTCTTTAACGTTTTATATATTACTTACATGTCGCCAACCCCAGGGCATAGTACTTGGTTTAGCTAGCTCGCATACTTGCAGCTACCGGCGAGCTAACATTAGCTAGCTAGCATCCTCAGCCTTGGCATCACTCAGCCCAAGGCCAAAGCCAGACTGTTACCAAACGCAGGGACCTGCTGGCCTGTGGTTCCAGGCAGATAACCCTACAAGAAGGCAAACTGCCAACTGGACTGGAGATTAACGTGAGGGTGTAGCGGTGTATAATTTAGGTTTCAACCTCTTGCTTCGTTTTCAGCGTCACTGAATTGCTGTCATGGCGAAACTGTTTGAATCTATTGGGAAGTTGGGGCTGGCCCTGGCCGTCGGTGGAGGTGTTGTGAACTCCGCCCTTTTCAACGGTGAGTGCTGGTCAATTAATCCCTCAATAGATTAGCCTCTTTACTTATCAGATACCTTAAAGAAATGTTAAGATAGAGTACTGTTAAGACGTGTTAGAGTGCTTTACACTATAAGGAATCCATATGCAGAGAGTCTAACCATATCCTCCCTGACACAGTCGATGCAGGGCATCGGGCGGTGATATTTGACAGGTTCCGGGGAGTGCAAGAAGCTGTTGTTGGTGAAGGCACCCACTTTCTCATTCCCTGGGTTCAGAAGCCTATCATCTTTGATTGCCGTTCCCGTCCACGCAATGTGCCTGTCATCACAGGCAGCAAAGGTACAACAATATCTAATGAACAATAGCTGTCCTGTCTACTTTTTTTTTTTTTTTTTGCTCATACACATTCTGTCTATCTCCAATCTCGGAACCCAGAGTCTATTATCGATAACGGTAGTAGACTCTGGGGGCAACTCCTACTGTGTCTGGGTTATCCTGGTCCAGCCAGCGGATCTGAAGAACGACTTCCTCTTCCGGCCGCCAATCATTTAGTTTTTTCGTTAGTTTTTGTATCAAACTTTTGCCATATCCTGTTGGCAAGCAAGCTAACACATCACGTTTGTCAAGTAAATACGTTATACAGTGTGTTTTACAGTACGATTGCTGATGTGATAACTAAATGACCGGCGCCTAGAAAAGGAAGTCGTTATCCAGATATTCTGACTAGACCGGATAACCCAAAAATAGTGTCCATAACCCCCAGAGGCCGGGGCGGTCATCAGACCGATTGAGCCTCTGGGTTCCAAGATTGGTCTCTCTTATACACCTGCAGAGATTTCCCATATACACACATGGGCCTTAAGGGTTCATCTGGGGTACAACTACCATTCTGGCAATGCTATCTTTTTTATGAAGAGACAAATATTTACTTTTTGCATGTTTGCACTGCTAATATTCCAAGATAACAACATGAAATAGATGTTTACATTTTGTTCAGTGGCAACCTTAGAATTGCAGTCTGACCTCTGTCTTTGAAACATCCACCCTACAGATCTGCAGAATGTAAACATCACACTGCGTATCCTCTTCCGGCCGATATCTAACCAGCTCCCACGCATCTTCACCAGTATCGGCGAGGACTATGATGAGAGAGTTCTACCATCTATCACCACAGAGGTCCTGAAGGCGGTAGTGGTGTGTATCAGACAAAAAGAGGGATTATACAGAAACGGGCTCTACCAGTTTTGTTTGGCGAGCTGCTAAACTGACTAAACTATTCCTGTCTTTTGTGTGTGTCCCAGGCTCGGTTTGATGCCGGCGAGCTCATCACCCAGAGAGAGCTGGTGTCTCGGCAGGTCAGCGAGGACCTGACGGAAAGAGCCGCCACCTTCGGCCTCATCTTGGATGACGTTTCACTGGTATGATCCTTGTTGGTAAAATTGTTTTAACACAGTCCAGTTTATCTTGTTTGTGGGTTTTTAATGGAGAAACCTTTCATTGTGTTTTCACAACAGACACACTTGACCTTCGGCAAGGAATTCACAGAGGCTGTGGAGATGAAGCAGGTGGCCCAGCAGGAGGCTGAGAGGGCTCGTTTTGTGGTAGAAAAGGTAATGTTTGAGTCTGACACAGAAGTAGCCACCAACTATTATCTCTATGCCCCTTGTATTAGTATGCAGTCCCTGGTGGGATGGGAGATGTAACACAACGTTATTGTGAAGACTAGCTTACCAGTTCTTCCTTTCATCTTTTCCAGGCAGAGCAACAGAAGCAGGCAGCCATCATCTCAGCAGAGGGAGATTCTCAGGCTGCTTTGCTCATCGCCAACTCCCTGATGGAGGCTGGAGATGGTCTGGTAGAGCTACGTAAGCTAGAGGCAGCTGAGGACATCGCTTTCCAGCTATCCCGCTCCCGAAACATCACTTACCTGCCGTCAGGCCAGGGCACGTTGCTCCAGTTGCCCCAGTGATTGCACACTGCCTATCCACCCCCTCTCTCTGTCACCAGCCTTTACATAGGCCATGGAAGGGGTGGTTAGAGGATTTAGTAAGGACTCTCCCAACTTCACCTTCACTCCTCCCACTCTTTCTCCCATCGACTACGGACTGGGCACGGCTGATGTTAAAGGCACCATGGGAGAGGGAGTGAGGAGAGGTCAATGATGGATAAGGCTATAGAGTCCACTGTGTGTGTGCAGGGAATTAATCGCTCCATGTATGGTAACTTATAGTACTTTATTTTGAAGCAGGATTGGCAATCCGGTAAATTCTTCAGATTTGTCTTTGCTACATCGTAGCAGATACAAAGCGCTGCATGTGATTCATGTGGAAGGCAAAAGAGAAGCAGTGATTCCAAATCTAGGGAAACGGAGATGGAGATTCAAAATCAAGATGATAAATCACTAATGAAATGACAAATTCCATTAGTTGGTTATTGTTTTGCTAGGCAGAGTATCATCTAATTGTACAAATATATTCAACTCTTTAAAAAAAAAAAGTATGTAGTCGGCTCTCCTTTGGTTTCACGCTTTGAAACAATTCAGTAAAGATGGATCATTAATTTGACTAGGTTTTCTTTGTGTGGTCACATGTTGCCGCAGTGTTGGAATATATCTGGTGTCTAGATGGTTTCTAGATCCCCTCGTGAGGACGATATGTAAGCCCAGCATTCCACAATGTCTCGACAATAACAATAAAATTGTCTTTCTACATCCCAGTGATTACTCTTCTTGTCCAAGGCCTTTGAGGTGAATGTTTGTTCTGCTGTGAGTAGTCAGTTGTCACCACAAGAGGGCGCTCCCTGCCAATCTGCATTTTTGATACAAATTAATGGTGCAGCAGTCAAGTTGCTCTGAGCTCATTAGTCTGAAAATGACACAAAATCTAACAACAAGAGAAGCATCCCTGACGTTTTTGCTTCCTTGTGATGAATAATAGATTTTATAGAAGTGTCCCCTCATTCAATAATCACAAATTCCTTTCCGTAAGTAACTTTGAATTGAACTTTTTTTTTTTGTAAGAGTACACTTTCTTGGATTTCTTTGGATTCCATTCCAAATGTCTTCTAACCTATAATATGGTTCAATACATTTTTTTAATTTGTCCATGAGCTTAACAAACATTGTTTCTGTAACAGACATATCCTTTGTGTTGGAATATTAAATAATTATTTGTGATTTACAACTTGAACTAATACAGTCTAATACAATATCAGAATAAAACCTAGGAATAACTTTCACTAGTAATCAGTGAAACATACCATGGACAGATCTATTCCATTTTGTTTAACATTGTGGACTAATTGTTAAGAAAGCAGCAATAATGTAAATGTAGACCTCCAGAGGTCTGGGAAATGGTTTTGGGGTGGTCCCTAGCAGAATAAGGAATAGATTATTAGAGCATATTTTAAAACAGTCGCAAAGTGCTTAAATAAATAAAAGCAAACAAACGCAAAGCTTAAGAGTAAAACAAAGAGGCACCGTGAGATCAAATGACGGGAATATTGGGAATACATTACACTTTGAGACTGTCAAACTGAAGGCTTGGTCCTCGGCGTCTCTTCATGATTATTTCATCAACCGATGGTTTCAGCTCACCGCGTGCACGCGCACCGTGCCCTGTCTGGAGCTCGCGGACGCGCG
>CABFOS010097668.1:0-12586 GCA_900660315.1 Diretmoides pauciradiatus | reverse complement strand
TAAAACTAAAAAACTAAACTAACACAATAATGTGTAATATATAAATAATAAACCATTATGTTTTGGGGTAAATGAGCTTGCACATAGCAACATAAATTAGCCAATTAGCGTCCTTGAATGAATCTGAAGGGTGATTAATTAAGCAGAGTCAGTCGATGGTGGAGTTTGGGACAGAGTATTGGGGGTGCAATACCATTGGTGGCAGCATCGCAGTTGGGTGCTGTAGCGGCACCATGCAGTAATAATAATAATACATTTTATTTAAAAGCGCCTTTCTGGAAACCCAAGGTCACTGGACAAGAGAAATCAATACAATAAAACAGTAGCATCAGTACAATAGAACATTACAATAAATAATAGCAATGAAAGAAAACAAAACAAAAATGAAGAAACAGTTAACATTGAGGGAAATAGAATTCAGAGGGAGAAGGCTAACTTGAAGAGGTGGGTTTTGAGTTTGGATTTGAACTGAGGGAAGTCATCGGTGTTGCGGATGTCAGGTGGGAGTGAGTTCCAGAGTTTGGGAGCAGAGCAGCTGAAAGCTCTGCTCCCCATGGTGCTGAGGCGGGCGGGGGGGGCAGTGAGGTGAGTGGAGGAGGAGGATCTGAGGGAGCGGGAAGAGGAGGCAGTATGAAGGAGATCTGACAGATAGGGAGGGACGAGATTGTGGATGGCCTTGAATGCATACAGGAGGATTTTGAAGTCTATTCTGAATTTAACCGGGAGCCAGTGGAGTGCCTGCAGGACGGGGGTGATGTGGTGAAATGGACTGTAAATGGACTGTATTTATATAGCGCTTTTCTGGTCTTCTAGAGACCACTCAAAGCGCTTTTACAATTCATAGACCACTTTACCCATCCACTCTCACATTCACACACCGACGGCGGTGGCAACCATGCAAGGCACCAACCTGCTCGTCGGGAGCAGTGAGGGGTTCAGTGTCTTGCTCAAGGACACTTCGACACGCTACCGGGAGGAGCCTCGAACCGGGAACCCTCCGATTCCCAGGCGACTGCTCTACCAACTGAGCTTTTGCCGCTCCCAGTGCAGAGATAGAATCGACACAATGTCACCTTGAGATGGACTACTTGGCATTTGTTTACCTCTGTTGTTGAAATGAAAAGCACATGCCAAATCTGCCAACTTGGCTACCACTGAGGTATCATGGCCTGTTCATCCACTCTTTCTCTTAAATCCATCAAGCACTGCAGGCAAAGTGATCTACATTACTGGGCTGATAATTGGTATTTTGCTTATCTGATTTATTGAATCCAACTGTTAATTGATTGTGGTTTCTAGATAAACACTCAGGGAGGACTATCATCTGGGATCTTTTATTTTCCCAGTCTTGCCACAAGAGGCTGCTGAGTAGCCTACAGCAGTGAAGGCAGTGAAGGGCCATCCACTCCTCATTACAATGGCCTAGATGGAGCCTGCATGTCTGTAAGCGGGCATATGTAGTGACTATTAAGCAAATACTTTCCAAATGTGCAGGCCTCACCCAGGAATTAGTGTGGTATGAGAGGTGGGAGCATCTGAATCCAGGCTATCCCTGGCACTCTAATAACTCCCACTAGCTTGTTTTGATGGTCTGGCCTTGCAGGGCCAAGCATGCTCAGATCAGGGTCCCCAGAGGTAAATGTTTTTGCTGGGGACTGCTTCAGTAATAGTCTAGATCAGGTATTCGAAAAACAATTTAAACGCTCAGTATATTTTGTGTGTGCCTACTTGAGGATTCCCACCCCCTTCCAAGCTGAGACGTGCAGGATAGAAGAGTGCCCTAGTGGTATACTGTGGACATTAGTATATGTGATGACAGTGAGACAGTCAGGCAGCTGGTGGCATGTGCTCTCAGACACTCCCCCTTCTATATGTTGTTGACATGCTGAGTGCAGACAAGAGGAGACACTCAGCTGATCACTGGTGGGTCCTCTGTTCACTCTCAGACCACAACACAAGGAGAACAAGATGTGAAGTTGGACTCTGAGCAAGACATTTGTCTGTTTATATGTGCCTCTTAACAGTCCTCAGCTGAACTACACTTGAGATTATTAATCTTTTGAGAAAGTTTCAATGAAATAGTTCACGCAGCAGAAGACAAGCAGTGCAAAAGCATCACTCAGGCTCCCTCTCTGTGGATTTCAGATTACTATCTTTCTCATGAGACATCTGTTGGTAATGAATCTCTGCCGTGAATGCTCCCCCTTCCTGTCTCTCTGTTTAACATGGGTCCTCATAGTGAAATGGTAAGAGGTTTGACAGATGTGAGTGAACTTTTTGATTTCCACCACAATGTCTCTTTTCAGTCAGCTCCACACACACACACACACACACACACACACACACACACATATACACACACTTAATATGGAGCAACTGCAGGACAGTTTGTGTATTCTGCTGTGACATGTGATGGCATGTGCCCACACTGTCACTTAATATCAAAGGGATTGTGATCTGATATAAAGTAATACTTCTATTTATAGACAGCCAAATTAATTCCTGAATACAAATGCATTCTTCAAAGGATTAGTGAAAAATTCAATTAACGTCATGCTGATGCTGCCCGGAACAGCTGGCCCAACTTTGACACCAGACACTGATATAGATAGCCTTGGTTCCCTTGTGTTGGCATTAAATACCCAGAACTGAGCCAGTGAGATGAGGTGTGGCAGCACATTCATCCTCTGTGTAATTCACTGTAAAACTACGCCTATCAGATGCTGGTCATTGCCAGAATAGGTGGCAGTTGATCATTCACTCATGCTATGTCTGAATCGACTCCTAGTAAAAGCTTGGCTTTCAGTTCCGCTATGAAGATCAACACCTATAATCAAGGATATAATGATACATTCAGCTCAGGGTTCGGTTCAATACACAAGACTGGGTTCATGGTTTGATATTATCACAATATTTTGAGCAAAATCTGACTAAAGCCAAATGTGTCTGTAAAAAAATCCTTTTATTTCTTAGGAAAAATAAATACAAAAGTTCAATCGATTAAAAAGGGTGACGACAGGTTTCTGTATGTTAACTTTTTTAATGTCACAGCTTAAGTCCATTTTGTCGCCTAAACAGTAGTGAGTTTAGCTGGACTGAGACTGTAGTGAGCCAAGCTAAAAAAAATCCTAGCCTTGTGCTGTGTAGTGTTGAAACAATGCCAAAAGGAAAAGACCATTCTCTTATATATTCGACCACAGCTGAAGGCAGCAACACTTCTTCAGTTCTAAGATGTATGTCTTAAAATGTAAGATGTATCTTACTTTAGGCCTCATTACACCATTTTGGAAACATGACAGTATGCTCGTTGTAACAACATGTTCTGTCTAATTACAGATATGTCCTTGTATATCCTCCTGTGTGGATTTAGCATCCCAGGCTATTTCTCTATTTCTTTTTATAACATGCTTGTTTGGGCTCAGCAACCTTGAAGCTATTTGAGGCACAGGTCAAGGGTCATATTATCTGTTGCCTGACCTATCAGAGAGACCCAAGTGCTAATCTGTTTACCGCAAGTGCTTTTTATCAGAAAGCCGTGTTCACTGTGAGTGTAAAGTGAACAATTGAAAAGGTCTGGCCTTGAGCTGAAGCCCAACCATTACAGTTGTTCAATACTATCAGCTGATATGATATAGTCTTATATATTGGTATTGGTATTCCATCAATGTTTTGGTAAGGTCAGCACAAAAGAAAATGAGATTTCAGCAACATGTAGATATTTCTAAAATATATATTTTTTTACATTTACTGTAAACAATAAATAAATCTGTGCTGTACATTTTGAGAAGATAATTTTGCCTAATATTTCAGTAAGTTTTCTTACCCAGTTATTATCAGCCTTGATAGGCCTGTTGTTTGGGCCTTACTTTTAGCATAAGTCCACAATGACTGTTCAGCTTTATTGCATTGTACACTTAATACTGTACACAATACATATAATCACACCAATATATTCCAGCCCTTCCATGCTATAGATTTATGTTTTCTCTCGTTATCTGCAGCTAATCTGTAGTGTTTGTTGTGACCCTTTGCTCCACTTCTGGTGCCATGTACAGTAGGCTGTATAGATTTTTCAACAAACCTCCATGAACAGTGTCAGGCTATGCTATTACATTATCACTCTTATGCAAGCCAGCTGATCTGCTCGCGTCATGTTCTGCTTGTTGGCCCTCCTCTAAGCCCACCATGTTGCTGGTGAAGTAGGCCCTATTTTTGGCCCAGGTTCACATGGATCCTAAATCCCTGTCTCAGACATCAGATTGGAGAGGCTCGAGCTGGGACTTTCTGGATTTCACTACTGCACAAGTGCTGTGCCCATGCTGTTTCCCACTTCTTGCTCTCTCTCACTGCTGTGAGATTTGTTGCTGTTTTTGTAGCCTCTGTGTGGAGACATATCTCACTGGTTCCATCATGCGATGCTGATTTTGTATCCAACACAGAACTCAATAGTTGTGAAATGCCATATAGGCTTGTATTGGCAGGTTGGGGAAAGCCCTGAGGGGACAACTTTAATTAGGATTCACCAACCTTTTTGTAATATATCTTTCTGCTGTAGTTGTATATCTGCCCTGTATTGTTCTCTCTTGAATATCCCCCTATTTGAGCACAAGAGCATTGACTTCCAAGTTAGTACTAGCAGCTACAGAGAAACAGTACCTCAGGTCCCCGTGACCTGGGCTTTCTGTGAATAGCCAATTGGCTGCTGGAAATTATGACATCTAGACCTGCCGCTGGTCACTAAGACCAGACAGTCCATTTCGTAATCTCACCTGTTATGCAATGAACTGAACATGACTGGACACATCTGATGTTGAAGCTTGGTTAGGCATATTAGTGGGTCAGACTCAAATCTGTAGCTTTTCTGTCTGTTACAGTGACCTATTATGGTGTGGTCAGTGTTGCTTCGCAGCCTGGCTGTGGGCCCTGATTGATAGTTGCCTCTGAGGGTGCTGTTGTTTGGACAGCCTGCCAACAATGGCCCTAGGCTGAATTGGTGAGTGGTGGGTTGGGAGCTTGTCCATTCTCGTTTTCCTAAGGGCACATGCTTCATACCATCCTGTACAGTAGTAGGCTTCCATTCAGAACTTGTGTGTGTGTCATTGTTGGCTGCCCTCTTGGAGACTGATCTCCAATTCTCTCATACCATGTGCTAGTATTCTAATCCACCAAGAGGCTGTTTTTGCATACTGTATGTAAATCATTATCTCACCGTGTGATAATACCTTTGTTTATGGAACAAACTTCAGATTTTGTTTGCTCTAGCACAAACACTGAATGGTATTACTTTTTCACTGACAGTTTCATGTGATCTAGCAGGTTTTATTTTGGCCTTGGGGCTTTCCTTTTCATATTTGGTTTGAATTGATGAGCGCTGGGAGACAACAAAAGGCAGACTGCATGAAAAGCCGTCACACAAATGGCTTATCAAGCACACGCAGTGTCCTGTGTGGGGGGATAACAGGAAGTGGGTTTGAGCTGAAACCCGTGGAAGAATGTGGACTCTGTGATCCTGTCATCTAAAAATACTTATTTAAATTTTGGTGTGCTTTTCTTTTCACACCTATACACTCCTATACAACGACAGTAGCAACATACTACCAGGGTGCTTTCAATTTCTCGGTACAACACCGCACTCATGCACACAAATATGGGTTTATTTACATATAGTCTAAATTGTGAACATACTTTTTTTTTTTACACAGAAAGCTAACGCACACATCTCTATACCTTTTCTCCTTAATTAGATGTGTTTACAAAACAACAGTAGTTGTTCAAGCACAGGGCTTTCCCTGTTCACAGTCAGCCCTCTCAGCGTGGGCAACCCCAGTGCCGTTAGATCAGCATATTTATGGAGAATTGATGTAATTGCTGTCAGTCCAGGACAGGAGCGATGGGAAAAGGATGTTTGTCTGAGGACTAAAGATACACCCTTGTTTCTCCAGATCTGGTTTCTTGGGTTGCCTAAACAGTGCTTGCTCATGCTTTTAATAGGCGCCGACTGGTTCGGCCATCATTCTTTGAATTTGACACTTCCCCCCCATACCGCCAACTTGGGCCCGTCAACTATAATAAGACATGGAATGGCTGGCAGCTCAAGCCCGCAAAGGGAAGGCAAAACAAAGGACGACCACCACCAGATGGGATCCAGAATAGTTCAATGTATGCTTTTTTAGTTATGTACTCATCATGTGGTGATTTGGCCTACACTCCTGTCAGCTCCTCTTTATACATCAGGAAAACTAAGTACTAGTCCTACCCAGGTTCATTTATTTAAATTCCCATACATGATAAATTTGACTTTGTCTGCTCTTTGTTCCAGTAATTTATACTCTGTCTCGGATTTAGTAAAGGAACACAATGGCTTTTGTTAAAACCCAGCATTTTGTCAGGGCTGTATGCTACATAAAATGAATAGTTTGAAATGTTCCTGTTACAGTTGGATGTACTGGCCAGAGGAGGGAGATCCAGCTTGCAGGGCTCAGAGCAGAAGCAAGATTTTCTTTGAAGCATTAGGTAATGTGGGAGCTGTTCAGCGTAGAAGCCAGTGAACATGAGCAATGTGTCATCTTGGCATTCAGCTGCATCCCGTTCAGTGGGATCTGCGGCTTCTGCAAGCTACAACAACAGGTCTGTCTCTTTACATAACCTTCTATGAGCACAGAGGAATGCAAACTGGAAAGGGCAGATCCACCACACACACCCCTCCCATCCCATGCATACACTCCTGTGCACACACAAACACTTTCACTCCTTATCTCACCAGTAATTTTGAGGCTAGGGTTCCCTGACCCCGCACAGTGTGTGTGCGCATGTTGTGTCGAGACTGGGACAAAGCAGCAAGCAGAGCTGAGGTTGTGCCGCCAGATCTGGACTGGGAGAGAGAGTCACAGTAGCAGCTGCTCCCCTGTATTAAGAGGCTCTCATTCTGACATAGGACAAGCACAGGGACACAGGCACAGAGGACGTCTGCTGCTGCCGCCACAGCCTTGTGCTTATAGAACTGACACTAACTACAACTGTGTGACTTGTACAACCGGGAGGATAATATTGGATTGAGTGTTGTATGCGTGTGTGTGCCCCATCCTGTCTGGTGCGAGGATGAGGATGAAGGAGCTGTCTCTGCGTCAGGACCCTGACCTGAGGAAGGAGTTGGCTCTGCTGGCACGCGGCTGTGACTTTGTCCTGCCCTCCCGCTTCAAGAAGAGGCTCAGAGCCTTCCAACAAGGACAGGCAGGTGTTTGTAACTGAGTCTACTACCACACAGGGTTTCCTGTTTTTTTCTGCCAGTGGCCAGGTCCATTTATTTAGACAGATATTGATGGGTTTCTAACTAACAACTCTTGGTTTATAAAGTATCCCATTCAAGGCAGGCTGGTGGGCATGGTAGCCTATTGCATTGTAGTACAGTTATGTCTGTATTATGAGCTACTGTTAAAATATTACAGTTGTAGCTGTTCCTCGTTATGAGGTGGAACTACGGTTGCTGTAGTGGACGAAGTCAGGTATGCTGTTGGCTGTAGTCCTACCAGGTCTGCAACACACAGGACTGGTCAGCAGTCACATCACTTTTACCACTTGAAAAGTGCAATCAAGGGCCTACCACATACTGTACTTAATACCTTGGAAAAAGTGCATATATCATCGCCATCAAATCTTGTTGGAAGATTACTACTGTGGTCATATTTCTTGTTTTGGATACTCTTCATTCATATGGACAAGAGATGAAGCAAGCCATAGTTCTTAGGATGAAGTTTGTCCTTGGCCACTATGTTGTGCTCAGCCGCTTCACTATTCCTGATAGGACTGCCCTATTGTGAATGTGCAGAATATCATGGGGCTTAGTGTGCTTAGGAGCTCTGCTAGTGGTTAGCATTAAGCGAGAGAGAGGGGGACAGAGCATGCAGGGCAGCAGGAGATGTTTATGTCCTTTTATAGCCATGGCTGACACCCGCACACATAGGACAGAGGAGAGCAGAGGATCAGCATTTATCAGTCAGCATGTTACACTGAGCAGAATCCCACTGATAGAATATAACAGAAAATTACCAACGCGTCAACACCAACACATAACATACACATACCATACAAGGGCCCTTCCAGATGGAGGACATGGATAGATTTATCCCCCTTGTGTGTTTGCCTCTGTAACCTTAAGATTTAGGATGATTGATCTTCATTTGGGGAGTGAAGATGCTGTTGCAGACATGATGTGTGTATTTAGCAGATCTAACCATAGGTGCTAACTATGGGTAGGTTGTGCAGGAGGACCATCACAAACACGTGGTATTTTTATCTCTTAGCAGAGGACTGTGT
This sequence comes from Diretmoides pauciradiatus, assembly GCA_900660315.1. Lineage (NCBI taxonomy): Eukaryota > Metazoa > Chordata > Actinopteri > Trachichthyiformes > Diretmidae > Diretmoides > Diretmoides pauciradiatus. The sequence goes on along the minus strand of CABFOS010097668.1, from coordinate 4,273 downwards.
GGGTGTGTTATGTGCTTATTAAAGGCCACGGAGAATGATCCACTGGACAAATTCTTGAGTCATGTAAATAGTCTTTGGGAATGAGGTAATGATTAAGAGCAATGCAACCGCGAACCAAGCTGTATTTAGCACCTAGCTAATATGTGGGACATCACAAAACACACATTTGGACTGTAATTCATTTTGGCTTTTTATGTGAGTGGATATGAAAATGTGTTTTATTCAATGAATCATTCTTCAGTGATTCAAAATTAGCAGCTTTGCATGTCACTACAGCAATGGTCCTTCTTGACTGACAGAGAGAAGGTTGTGCCATTGAATATGATATCCTAACAGCATGCCTGCTATGCTCAGTAGGTCTTTGTAAACCACTGGTATGGAATCAAATTGATCATGACAGGTAGGCCTGGCCTAATGTTATTGTATGATGTCATTGTTGTTAAACTTAAAAGGAGAGATTAGTTTCCAATGTCTTGGTTATAGAATTTAATAGCACATGTTGCAAATACCCTAAGCCCTCGCAGACAAAGCTGTCAGTTTTTTGTCCTAAGTGGAAGCAGTTTTATGGACACACTCACACTCACAGCTGTGTGCAAGCTCTGACATACTTAGGGTTTTAAGTTACTGAGGACTGCGGCACTTTGGAATGACATTCATGTAGGAGTTAGTTCGGATTGAGCCGGACAGATTCAGGGAGTAGAAAGAAACTGAGCTCAGCTTTGTATTCAATAATGGCTCATAGACAACAGACCCCTAACCCCTACTGTACCCTCTGTCTACAGTACAAACTTAACATACACATGCCTGCCTTGCTTCTATCTCTAGAGCTGTCATTAACAACTGCTGTTTTCCTGTATCAGGTCTGCTATTTAAACCCAGCCAATGAGACTCGCTCTTTCTCTCTGGCCCGGCCTGCATGTTTTCTCTTGTCATGGACACAAATAAATGCAATATGGTTATCTAGTCATTTGCTTCAAGTCCCTTCACTGGATTACACACATGTATACGTGTGCGCGCACACACACATTCCTCTTTCTCTGCCCAGGCCAAAAGCATCATTATTATCTGTGCGCACACTCCACAAGTTTTACATAGAGCCATTTGTTTTGTTGGGGATGTCTGACAGTATTGCTTAAGAAAAGTAGGCTGAGCAACTTTATCTGTCTCCTTTGACCCTGATGTTGGTACATTCATGTTACATTTTTTGGTACATTTGGAACTTTTTGTACATGTTGCATTGTTCAAAATACTAGTAATGGTAATAAAATACTGTAATAGTACAGTAGTCTCGTTTGTGTTCAGTTGAGTTGGACTATGTAGACTCAATACAAAACAAAATGTTCAGTTTGTCAGGACAGGTACAGGGCTCAAGCTTAAGGATGTCGTCCCGGGGCCGGGAAAAAATAAGATCGGGGAGGATGAAAATTAATTTTGGGGCGAAATTGGGACGAGAGTTGAAAGAAAAAAAAACTGGTAACGTTTACAATGAACGCCAATGACTGACTGCACGTTTTGTGTAGCGCACACAGTTCTTATTAAAGAACCCGCTCAAAGTAGCCGTTAAAGCAGCACAGCACCCAAACTTCATATCAAGTCCCGTTAGTTAAAAATCCAATGTTAAAATCCGCATTGAAATTGGCAGGATGAGAGCTAGTTAACTAGTTAAACCAGGTTGCATACGGTTACATTATGATGTGTTCAAGGTCTGTCACTAAAATGAGTATTAGGCGAACGTAGCTAAAACGTCATCATGATGTGTTTAGTGTAACATTAAAATTGGAAAATGTAGTTTTTGGTGAGAAACTTGAATAAATACAGATGTTTGCACTAAATAATAGAAAAGTATTGATAGTGCTGTCGACAAAGGTAATAAATCGGTAATGAAAAAGGTAATAAATCGCAATACATGTTATTAGAATTCTCAGCATATCGCAATATGTAAGTATCATGATAATATCGTATCGTGGGGCCTCTGGTGATTCCCACCCCTACTAATAAATGATCAGTTTATTTGAATTGTGATCTCAGCTTACTAGCTGCCTAGTTGCTCAGCTGCCATCATCTCTTTTATGGTGAATACAGTATAATATTAGGGTACTGACTCATTGTGCTTTTGGACCCAATGGGCCTCATTCACAAAACTTTTCGCAAATTTTTCGTCAATTTCTCGTATTTATGTGCGTACTGAAACATCACCGTGGGATTCATGAAACATGCGGGAAGCCTTGATTTGTTGGTAGAACAGGTGTATCCATGATGAATGCCAAACTTTCGTAAATTGGATGCACGCACACTTTAACGCCCTCAACACCATTAAAGGCTCCAGACCAGATGAGAATGGGTGAAATTCGGGACAAAGGGATTGGGGGGGGCTCGCTCAATATTGACCTCGCTCAATATAACCAATTGCAAAAATTCTTGTTCCCATGAGTCACATAGACACATGGCCATGGAAAAATAGGGTCCAGGTTGAAAAATATCTTAGTTACCCTTTAATGCATTGTTCCATGCATGAACATTCTCCTTGAGATGCTCCAGCTTGCATGATTCTTAAAAAATGGAGCGCAGAAAAGAGTGCTACTGAGACCATATCTTCTTATGACTGTATTATCTTATGACTGTATTATTTCAACAGAAAAGAGAGCACTTTTTTCTGCTTTCCCCACTGACTTTAAGTATGGTGCGCGGGTTCCTGACTTTTTCCTGGAATCGTGAGGTGCAGCAACACACTTTAGGCAGCGCAGATGACACAACCCCAGCAGCTTCATCAGCAGCAACGGCCGCCAAATTCTTCACAGGAGCTTTGGACAAAGTGGCAGTTTTCAATCAGACACTGTTAGCACAGAGAGCCGAGTTCTCAGCAGCTCTACACCAGTGAGAGTCATTCAAATGAGGGAGACTGTTATGGTAATTCCAAGGATAATCTGTATTTATCTAGCAGGAAGAAGGGATTTACATTACCTCAGCTTTTGTACCCACAGGTAAAACCAGTGCAAACAGTAGCACAAGAAACAAGAGTGGATACAGTATGTGTGTGTATATGTACGGAGGCCGTGGGGAGTAAAATCATTTAAGTCGTGGCCACGATTTACTGTAACGCACGATATGCAATTATTTTTTCTGTGCGCACGAGATACGATTCGTTCCCTCGATCTAGTTAAAACGAGTCCACGTTTTGATTTATTCGTGAGCATGAGATACAATTCATTCGATCGATGTCCTCTTTACATGCGCACGAATTGCCGCATGTTTCTTTAAAACGTGGCGCTGCCCTGCGATGTGCGTTGTCAGTTTGTCCCGATAACTCATACCCAAACCAAAATAAAAACGTAATCAACGACTCTCGATCCGTTATCATATGAACCAACAGCCTGACAACAACTTAAATAAAACGAAAAGGCAAAATGCAAGAAAACAAAGACTCTGAGTCACAGTTGGTTGAAATCAATAGCTGTTTTTTTTTAATAATTGATGTGCCGTTTTAATTGTGGGAAAAATTATTCTGTGCGCACAAATTATGAACTTGTGGGAATGAAAAAAACAACACATCGAGGGAACAAATTGTGCCTCACGAATGGACTAAAACTTGCGCACGTAAATCGTGGGCTCAATATAACTTTTTTCTCTCCAGACGGCCTCTCCCGGGCTCCGTACATATGTTTGTGTGTACTGACTTTCTTTTATCTGGGGATTAGACAGCTGACAGAAAACTTTGGCGACTCATGATAATGATGATGATGTTTGTCTCCGACATAGTACTGAGTGACATAGCTGGTGGTAAAACCTCTAAAAAGGGTGCTAACAGCAGCACGTTTTCCTCTGAAGTGCATGACAACATGATGCCAGTTATCTGACAACTCATCCAATGAACAACTACACCTGCTCCTCTTCTTGCATTAAACATTTTGTCAGCACTTTAAATGTATAAATGCAATAAAGGCCCGACTAAATGGCGGGTTATATAGGCCTATTTTTGGTAGGCTTAGTTTTGCCTCGCGGATAAACTGCAAAGTGATATAAAATGAATAATAAAGAGTAATCAGCACTTACATCCTGAGGGTATGACTGTGAAACAAGCTGCCAGATGTGCAGCACTGCCAGCCAAGGCAAATAAAACACCAGGGGAAGTTAGGATGAGGCCTGTGTAGGTGCTGGAAAACGCGGCCCAAATCACACAGCTGTTGACTGGATGCTGCGCTGCTGTGGGAGGAGGGGAAGGAAGGAGGGGAAGGGAGGAGGGGAAGGGAGGAAGGGAGGCGGGGGGTCCGCTGGG
>CABFOS010097664.1:0-11336 GCA_900660315.1 Diretmoides pauciradiatus | reverse complement strand
GTTATGTTTTGGCCGGAGTTTGTCTGTCTGTTTGTCTGTTAGCAACATTGCGCAAAAAGTTATGGACGGATTTGGATGAAACTTTCAGGAAATGTCTGCAATGGGACCAGGAACGAGTGATTAAATTTTGGAGATGAACGCATTCGCCGACAGCCCCCGCTACCTGACCAGAAACGGCATTGTTTTTGAAATTGAAAGGGAGATGAACCATTTGTCAGCACTCGTTGTCTGATTCCTCATCTTATTACCTACGCCCTATTACATTTTGGAGTGGATATGAATCCGAATCGCATAAACAGGCGACATGCATCCTGGGCGGAGGTCTGCGCTCTCTGAGCGCACGTTTCTAGTTCCTAATGTTTACCGATGATTCTGTATTGCTTTAAATGAAAGGAAAAACAGGCATGCTTGAAAATTTGTGGACCCCTTGTGCAATTATAGAATTTGGGCATTTTTACCATGAAATCCTTATTTAATCGAAATGTGCCTTTTCTTAACTGAAATAAAGGATCTAAATTGACCAAATTCATGTTTGTAGAGGAAATGATGCATGTTGTAAAATCTAAACATTTTAAAGGGAATTTGAACAGGTGCAAAAATAAGTAAACCTCTTGCATTAGCGATGAAGTATGTGATTTAGAATAAGTAGAATCACGTGGGTAAATGATTGTTAACCAGTCAAACGTCAGATGCAGATGAAAGGAAAACACTATGCTGCGATCTAAGGAGACCTGAATAGTCAGTGTGCATCAGGCTGGGAAGTCATCATCAAAGCGATTTAGGCTCCATCAGTCCACTGTGAGACAAATAATACACATACACACATGGAGAGCATTTAACACAACAATGAATCTGCCTAGAAGTAGACATCCTAAAATATCACCGACAAATTGTAAAACTATAAATCTACAAGCCTCCACTGCTGCATCAGTGGCTGTTCAACAAGACAATGATCCTAAGCATTCAAACAAATTCACCAAATATGGCTCAGGAAGAAGAAATTTAATGTTTTGGATTGGCCAAGTCAAAGTCCTGACCTAAATCCAATTGAGATGCTGAAGCTGCTGTGAGAACTCAAACCTCACTGAGTTGTCAGAGGAGGATTGTGGGAAAATCCCTCAAGGAAGATGGCAGAGACTGATATGAGTGGCTATAGGAGATGTTTACTCCAAGTTTGTTAAATAAACAGTGAAAGTATATCATTTATTTGTACTGCACGTCTTTATCTGGGATATCTTTGTTAAGAGTTAAGGTTTTATAAGGTTATTCCTGTATAATATATGAAATAATGACCACCCCCCCATAGGGTTCACAAATGTTCAAGCGTGACTGTAACGGTACCTCCGAACAGCCAGTCTTTCCTGACACCGAGGCACTTTATTAACATGCAAACGCCACAGGGGAATACCCAAAAACACAAGCATATTAACCCTGACAGGAAGGAAGTTTCTCCAATGCTTGGTCATGAAGTGCTGTGTTGTTGTATTTGGCGTAGCCGGCCACCTGAACATGTACTTTCATGTTTCACATTTTCAACTTGCAGACAAATTACTAATTGGTTGTAGGCTCCCCAAAGAAACTGGCGAGGCTTATGTCAGCAGCAAGTAACTCTCATTCAAGACAAAAAAAAGAAAGCCATATTAGGGTCAACACTGCATTGCCTTGGGTCATACTGTAACTAGAAATACTGTTGGATCACATGAATTATACATACACTATTGTACTGTAGTCTCTATATGCCACTCAAAACAAGTATTCTCAGGTTAGTGGAATATTTACGCTGTAAAGTGGCTGACGTTAACATCAGGCGACAACAGGCGTGAGCAGTCCAGAAAGTTATTGGTGCCTGTTGTGTGTCAGATTTTCAGTTATGGTGTAAGAGGTGCACCAGATTTTATTCTAAAGGAAAACTATATCAATTGAAAAAAACTGCAATATCAAGCAGTTTTACACAAGAGTGAGTGAGTTGTTTTGGCGAAGCCTGGCAAAGCTGTGATTGTGGAGGAGAACCTGCCATCATTTTTACTTGTATTTTCTAGTAGGACAGACAAGAACACAGATGATGGAAATGTCAACCCTCACCGAAATGAGAAGCAAACTGAAGCACTCAGCGGCTCTGCCAAGACTAACAACAACGCAATATGGTGACTGTCATGCAGGAAATTAAACTGCTAAAGTATCTTTGCATGCAGATGCCAAAAGATTTATTGTGAATATTACCAGTCGAAAAGAAGCAGATTTCTTGGGGAAGTCGTCATTAAAGCACTAGGATAGAGTATTTCCGATGTCAGAACTCACTGCAGGTCAAAAGCTAGGAGGAGGCAAAGCAGATCAACTTTGGGAAAAGTGAAAGATTGATGTTAAGAAACTCACACACTTCCCAGAAAGTGGCAGACTTGAAAACATACAGTTCATCAAAGCTGGAGAGTTACAAAGACTTATCAGCACCAGTAAATATCTATGCTCTGAAACATCTTAAATTAGTCTTTTTTTACACCATGGATGCCGGGATCTTATGATCGAGATTGCTCAGCCAAGAGACAGGTAGCTCCTCTAGCCTGACAAGTGCATACTAATTTCCAGTTATGTGGTTTAGTCAGTTGCATTTTACCTCTGCTCTGGGCAGCTGAATTAACTGAGCTTGTTGCCAGGGAAACCGTCTCTCAAAGACCCCCCCCCTCTCCCTTTTCCATGGAGACTGGATAGTTTGATAATCTGAGGGATTGCAGAAGACGTGGTGGGAGTGTGGAGTGGCTGCCAAATGTCTTCTGAAGCACAGGACTTCGTCAGAGACGGTCATCACGAAACACCACGAGAAATATCAGTAATGATACTGTCTGTTCCACACCTATAGTATTTATTGAGATTATCTTCTTTCTATTCAAAGAGCTCAATTCATGATGCCTGAAATGTCTGCATTTAGAGACAACATCCAGCCATGTGCTATAAAAGACACATGGCTTCAGGCTGCTCTAATTTCCATATAATGCATGTAATAAGAAAGTAAGCAATTATATTGATTTGAACAGTAGGTTATCACTCTGTGGGCATTTGCAAAGTGAGGACATATCAAGTATGCAGAAATTTGATCTTGTTACAAATAATAACACACATCAAATATCAATACATTTGTCATTGATACAACAAAAATGAAATAATACCCAATATTAAAGTACATACGAAAGGAGTATAGGAGTACATAAAACATCCATGCTGTAAGCAAAAGTGTTGTGAATCTCTAAATCATTGCACTCATATCAACTAAAGCAACATCAGACAATCCAGTTGCCCATTGGCTGAGAAAAATAGAAAGTGAGCACGTATGCAAATGAATCAGTGACAGAAGAAAATGTAAATTCCTTCCCTGCTCTCCACATAAAACATAGAAACAATTTACGTTCATTTTGATCTGAATATGAAAAAGTTCCCCACAGGTACAATAAGCTGCCAACGAGTCTCAGGGGACAGTGGATCCATATGAAAGTATTTCTCATAGCTCAGGCTGTGCTGGTGACAGGAGGGAGATGAATAGAGGTGCAGTGGATTGTTCTGCTCGCAACGCTAGCCGAGTGATGTCATTATGTCAAATTATTAATGTACAACAAAAAAGCAGCCTGGACTGTCAATCGCTGCCTGATTAGAGCTGCCAAAAGTTTAAAATTGTTTGTTTGTTTGTTTGTCATTTATTTTGAATATGTCACAATACAAATTAACAACAAGACCGTCCAAATCATACAGAATACAAGTCAAATAAACATAATATTAAGAATAAGACGGGAAACAAACATAAATATAAAGACGGGAAACAAAAATAAATATCAACAATTCAGATTAAAAGATTACTTTTAATCATTTTAAAATTTCTTGATCGATTTTCCTGCTTTTTCTTTGCTTCTGTCACTGTGTTTAGGATGTTTTATTTTGGATCCCCGAACGCTCATGAGGAATGGCTGAAAACTAAAGAATAAAAAAAATAACCACGAAAAAAAAGGTATTTATTCATAGATGAATAAATAGGTATCTACTTTCAAAGAACCATTTCATATGATGAAAATAAAAGTTACAGCTTGATTGTGGCCTTTCTATTTACCAAGTTAGCCTATGTTATATATTCCATATGCTCATCTGCACATAGTCCACTTGTTTCTAATTCTCTCTTTGCTGTCAGCATCCTTGATTTGACACAGAGTTCACTGATGTCCTACTGCCATGTGCGTCTGCTTCTTCAGGCTTGAACTCAGTAAGTGAGCTACTGTACATGCCATGAGCCACATAGGCAGCCTTAAATATCCACAGAGGAAACAAGAGAGTAGGATGTCTAGTGGTGGTAATATATGCCCTCTGTTCTCATTCACTCCTCTGCTCATGTGATGCTCTTCAGTGCACTTGGGTGCATCCCATCACCTCCTGCCGTCCTGCTCAGCAAACCGCTCAGTGCCCTAAAGATGTTTATGGTATTTCTCACCCGGCTCTGCTCCGTCTCGTTCCTCTGAGCGACAGCCTCCTCAATGGCATTAATAAATTGAGTTGCTGTGTTAGCTGTCTTCACTTCAGTTCACAGAGGAACAAGCACTCAGTCATCGTTTATGAGGGACCTCAGGTCAAAGGGGTAGATTTTTCTCTGATGTATTTTATCAATTGTGAAATGCCCACTGTGTGGCGCAAGCCTAGATCATAGAGGCATATCAGTAAGACATCATTTTCTAATACTATATTTAGTCAGCTGTTGGTATGGTAGGAACTTGGTTATATTAGAACTGCATATTACATCGTTATCCACCCTGTCCTCAAACCTGCCACTGGCCTTAGGTACCACTCTGTCTCCAGCCTCAAGCACACTCTAGCTCTCACTCATACTCTACCACACAGCATCCATACAATTTACAATGTTGGTAAAAGACTACTGCTGGCAGACATCTTCAACTGCTTCCATTCGTATTAATCACAATCCCACATAGCCAGTGTTAACAAATATGAAAACATACATTTTAATTATTTTGCTCTCAGGGGACACTCTGGGCTGTTTTCAGTATGACTGTAAAAAAATGCAACAAAATAAATGAACAAACAAATCAATCAGTCAGTCAGTCAATCAATCAACCAATCAATGATTCAGGCTTAGTTCAATGCTGGGTCCTCTGTAAATAACTCAGAACTGGTGGCTCGGCTCAGCCTCTGTCTTTCACATCCTCTCTGTGTAACATTAACCTTTCCTCCGGTCCCTAATGTTTCTGGCCCCTGTGGACTGGGAAGTAAATTAGAGCGGGCAGGGGAGGGGAACACAGGCCAATGATACAATGGTTTTACTAGTGAGGAAAGATTTATGAGGAAAGGAAATGGAGAGGGGATGGGAAGAGATGTGCCTTAGATTGCTGATCCATAACCTGTGGAGTGCTGACTGTTGTTAAAATACCACATCCGCCCCTCAGGTGAAAAGCCCTCCCATGTGATGCTGTCTTCCCACAGCTAACTGATTAAACATGGACACCATGGCCTAATACTGCTTAAAGGAACAGTAGTTTCATCTTATTGACTTATGTCCTTCAGTACACCTTAATTTTACGTCATGCCTTTCAATACAGAGTCAATATGGGTGGCATAAAAGTTCACGGTTATTAAAGTTCAAGTTCCATGTACTTGGAAACTCCCTGGCAGTTAACAAAACTTAACAAGGGAACTATTTGCTCAAACTGATGACGTATGGGTTTGAATGGAAAAGGCTGCCTGTAAGCCAGATATTAGCAGTTTCAAATTGAATTGAATCATGTGAAAAGTGGACGGTTATGCAATCTATCGATCTGTCTCTATTCATTCTCATGGTATGCTGCTGTACGCACTGAATAGCAGTAGTCAAGAATGAAATGAGCAAAAAACTCAATAATAGCAGCATTTTACTTCAGTGGAAGGCTCAGTCACAGGCTTTCAGTCTTAACCTTGAGCGATAAAGCCACACTACTGTACTATTGAGGAATAACCACTTGTACACCCACTTGCCCAGGTTGTATGATATTTAGTCTTTTGTTGCCTTTGCACTGAGGGGGTAGGAGTGAGAATATGGAGTCATAACTAAGAGAAGCCACTAATGGCAGCCTAACCGCAACCCTGGGAATAATTCTGCACAGCCAGTGCTGGTCTCTCGTGTCAGCCTGGGCTAGATATTCTCCAACTACTAACAAAACCAGTAGAGCCATGCTGCTTTGCTCGACATCGGTCCATTCGCAAAGATGAGGAGGACATATGGTTAAGAAATAAGCCTAACAGAAGAATATTGTGAACACAATGGCTATGAATATATGATGTTTCCAAACCTTTTGTATAAGGGAAGGCTGCAGCTGAAAAGTCACATTAGCATCACCCTATTTGATAGAGTGGCTAAGCCCCTTATGGACAGTGCCCATTCCCAGCTGGATGATACTGTTCACCGCAACACGCCTGAGCTTTGATAGTTGAGCTGCAGCAGTGAAAGGTGGAGGATGAACCATAGCCTTCTTTGTCCTTTCAGGAACAAAGGCCTTCTTTACCAGTCGTGACACATTGTGTCACATTACAATAGAACTCAGCATCAAAAGCCCTGCACAGTTCCATCGCTCTTTTTCTCTATGTACGGGGTCCTTCCGGAAAGGTCTTCCCCATTACACAGAATACACATCTGATAAGGCAGTGACATGTAATATTTATCCCTCATAAATATCGGAATTCTGTTGGGTATCAGACAAACGCATTATCTTATGTTTATGTGAACATTGCTAGTAATGACGCAGTTAATGATATTAATGTATCACTGAGGCTCAATCCCCAATTCTCACTATCAGATGCCTCAGCAGCACTAAACAGCACCTGGGATCTTTCTTTAAAGAGGCCAGTTGAACACAACACTAACACAACACATTTGTCTACTAAATACTGTTTAAAATCCATGAAGAGTGAAGAAATACATAAATCATGATCGAAGCCAGCGCTCCGCTCCGTCTGGCTAGAAGATCTATAGGCAGTGCAGGTGTGAGCTGACAGCATGATGCCACAGTGGGATTGGGTCTCCGGCATGCTAATGTGGCATTTGGGTTCAGATATGAATGTGGCAGGAGATAATGGGAGTGGACAGAGGCCAGGCAGGACCCTTATTATCACTGTGATAATCAGCTCTTCCTTTCTCCTACCCAATTCATATCATATCAACCTGAATTCAACAAGAGAACATAGTAAATCAATACACAAGTTTCTGTCATGCTGTCTGATCTAATTAGCCTCTGTTCAAGAGCTGATCAAGAGGAAGAAAGAATTGGAGCCGTTATGTGACATTTAACTGGTGGGTTTACAGATTTAAAGGTTTAATGAGCCTATATGGATGCATGCCAGTGAGGTTGTCTCATATAGATGGCCTAATGAGCATTCATTTTTAAGCCAGACTGAAATCTCACCCAGACATTCGCAAGGAAGTAAACAGTTTTTGTGTCATGGATGTTCATGAAATTTAAACTTTCTATCAGATGTTGCCACTCAAACAACTGGGATAATGAAATTGTGGCCTCTGTTTCATCTCTGTTTCAGAGGCCACAATTGGTGAAGAAGTGGAATGTCCGTCTGCCAGTGTCTTCGCTTTTACCACATCATTTGAATTCTGCTGATTAACTGACAATGGCAAATGTCATGGCAAATCAAATCACCCATATCACTTTTGTTTTTACACTTTGGGCATTGTGAAGCACTTTGAGACTGTGATTAAGGGCATTACAAATAAAATGTGATCGTTTGATTGATTGCTATTTTATTTTATTCAATGCAAAGAATACCGTTTTGTTGTACCGACTGAGGCCACCCTGCCTTGGGGTTTGTAAGAACCACCTAGTCACCTGTGGCCTAGTCAGCCACAAGGAGTAAATGGGGAGGATTTGAGCCTCTGTCCTTCTGTAATGTTCATCGATCACAGGGCTGTGTGCGATCTACAGCGATCCACCTCCCCATTTCTGCTCGGCCTATTGGCACATTAATCCCAATCTGCACCGACTGCCGTAACACAGATTGCATTAGCTGCTGAATGATCAAATTAGGTGGCAGCACACTCATCCGCCCCCACAATCAGTGCCACTTTCCGATGGAGACCACTCCACGCTTCAATTCAATCAATTTGCTACCCTAATCTAATTGAGCAGCTTACACACAGCACTGTGCCTCGTTTTATTCCCTGCGCATTTGGCGACATGGAAAACATGAGCTCTTCAGCTAAACAATGACATACACGTCCACAGGCACCCACACACACCCACACATACTGACACATGTGTACACAAGCATGCACAAACCCCTTTTTCCAACATCCATCCATATCCACATGCTTCACTACATCCACAAATACACAAATTTGCCTCCTGTCTCTCCCAGACACTCATTGCTTTCTTGTTAGTAGATGGTTAAGAGGGGCAGCAGGCAGAAAGCAGGCAGGAGTCGATGTTGTCTCTTAATCAACAACACCATTCATCTCCCAAGCATGTTTGCAGCAGCTTCACAAACAAGTGTAAGGAAATAAAAGCTCAGCATTGGCAGGGAACAGACCGGACACATCCTGGTCACATTGCATTACATATGGTACATTAAATAACAACGGTGTTTTGCTGCACCTCTTTCATTTTACTCCTTCCCTATTTTTACATAATCAATTATTCAATTACTTAAATTCCTCGAATGAATATCAGTTGAGAGATCCATAGTGCAACCACTTTTTTTGTTTGAATATCAATGAATGAATACTGTAGACATCTTCGTGAAATAAATCCTACTTTGATCATTAATCAGAGAAAATATTAAACCACATAGATATACAGCATTCATCCCACAGGGAGAAAATAAACAGAATCAATATTTGCACCCATGGAGCATTTCTCCAGGTTCTGCAGTGCGAACCACTGATGTCTCATCTCTTTTAATGAGGGATGGCTCACTAGGCCTCTTTAACACATAGCTTGTTCCCACTGCAGCTCCAGACTCCTACTAGCATGTTAGCATGTGACATAAGTGTGTATTCCATAGGGACATAGGAGAAACGACACATGTACTTGAGGCCAAGGTGGGCAAATGTACACTCACTGCCACTTTATTAGGTACAACTACCTAGTACCTGGTAGAACTCGCAATATTTTTTTTTGTATTTTATTTTTTAAAGCATATTTACACATACAAGGAATACAAGGATAGAAGGTTTACACAGGTTTATACAGTACAAGGATTTTGTCTTGGTAAGTTGCAAAAAAAAAGAAAAAACAAAGAGCTGTACAACGTATGAATAATACTAAGTATGAATATAATATAAAATATACTAAAAGAGGTAGAAAATATACTAAAATATACTATGAAATATAAAATAGACAGATGAATAAACTTTTTTTTTGAAATGCAGGCCATGTCAGCGGGCTACTCCTGAAGTCCACTACCATCGCCACTGTCTTGGTTGTCTAAGACTTAGATAACCAAGACAGTGGCGATGGTAGTGGACTCATCAATCATCTGGTGGCCTGGTGCAGCCAGAATAACTGCTGCACCGGGTCACCAGATGATCGATTTCCCACCTGTAGGAGATACATGCACCTGCAGAGCCGGAGAGCCCAGGCAGTTTGGTAGACGAGGCAGTTTTATATGTACACATGCGCAGACCGTTTTAAATGTAGCATGCCTAACCGTAACCCCCTTACTGAGATAAGTGGACCACCTATCCTGGAGGCTAATTCTTCGCAGCATGGATTCAACAAGGTGCCCTTCTGCACACCACTGTTTTGAAGAGCTGTTGTTTGGGCATCTGTGGCCTTTCTGTTAGTTTGAACAACTCTGCCCATTCTCCTCTGACCTCTCTCATTAACAAGGTGTTTTTGGCCAAAGGCAGAACTGCAGCTCACGGTCAAAGTTGCTTATATCACTCATCTTGCCCATTCTAATGTTTGGTTAAACAAAAGCTTTATTTGAGTTGCAGCCACATGATTTGAAAGTGGCTGGTGAGTGCATATGTAGTTGGTTTGCATTAAATAAAGGGGCAAGAAATAAAAGCAGTCCAGACGTTAGATTTTGACATAGTATTATACACATCTCAAAGTCGTATTCTTAATGTGGCCTAATAGGATGAGAAATGAGACAACATACAGAGCGTTGTTCTCTCACAGGTCATTAGCACTAAACATCAATAATTCAAAAGGTGGTAAAACCCTTAAAGCATAGAAAGACATTAACTGTGTGTTCAGACTACTATCATTGCCATGCAACTATCGATTGGGCAATTTGAGCTAGCTGATTCCTATCTGTATAGCGCCAATGGTGTTTCAGTGATAGGCAGGGCATATGTTAACACTTATAAGTAGAGACCATTTTGCGATGGGAACACACCAGCCGCGAACCGCCGACACTACACTACCCAAAATCCAACAGGACCCGGCCCGTTCAAAATGTTCGGAACCGCTGATGGACCACCACACCCATGTTCGAACTTGGCCTTGATTTTGATTTTGAACACTGAAGAAGGCCTGCGTGCCGAAACGTTTGCTGTATTCTGCCCAGGTGAGAGATTAAAGAAACGAGAAGGACATCTTTGGTGTGCTGGCTATTTGTCACCTTTATTCAACTATACTGGCCTTGCATCCGAATAAGTGACATTGTTTTGGAGTGTGCTCGCTACTAACTTCCTTGAACTTGATTTTGATCTCACCTACACACCTGCAAATTTCCGTGACTGTAGCTTGCACGGTTGTGATGTCATCGTGGTGACAAAATGATGACTGAAAGACAGAAAGACAGACACACACAATACAATACCAGTCATCGCTGTCGCGGCTGGTAACAAGGCCACTGGCTGTTGATGGCTGACATCACCTGCCAGTTGAGCTACAGACAACTTTTCCATGCAGGCAAACATGGAAATGAGGTAAATGTGATCAAGATCAGCCAATGTTTCTCTGGTCGCAGGAAATGAATGAACACCCAGCAACTGGAATCTGTTGCTGGTGGTGTGTATGCAAGTCCAATACATCACACGTGAAGGACCTCAATTATTTGTTTAAATATATCTGAGAATAAGAAAGACTATTGCATGATAATAAATTAAAGTTAATTTGGTTTACATAAATGAATATTTCTCTAATAAATAAATAATAACACAGAAAAGTCAAAATACTGACAGATCTGACCTGATTTGAATGATGCAAACCAGGTCGAGAGGCATTCAAGATGTGGTGTGTTAACTAAAACACTGCAAACCTGACTGGATGGATTAAGTCTCTCTCTCTCTCTCTCTCTCTCTCTCTCTCTCTCTCTCTCAGCAGGTGAAAAGGTACTGTATCCAACACTTTGCATTACATTTT
>CABFOS010097663.1:0-10970 GCA_900660315.1 Diretmoides pauciradiatus | reverse complement strand
GTGTTATTTTGCAGCAGGTGACCTTCGTCGGTCTTGGCTGTTGGGCCCCGAGGCTTTATTCTTCTTCAATGAAGTGTGTTCTGATCAGTAAACTGTTGTACTGAGTGTCTTCCTCACTGCACCTCCTGCCTGACCTCATTTGCTATTCTGTTGACCCATACGGTGGCGTGTTGACCGATATGAAATAGAACGTATGGTTACCGAAGGTAACCTCGGTTCTATGAATAAAAGGTCAACACGCCAGCTTGCGTTGTCATGCAGTAGGCTGGTTCGGCCTGGGTCGGAGAAAAGAGACTGAGCGGGTGATCAAGCAGGTGTACTAATAGACTCGGATGGCGCCCGGTGGGCGGAGGTGCTAATTTGCTAGTTGTCTCCTGAATAGCTCACTCTCTCGAGAGAGAGTGACCCATACGGTGGCGTGTTGACCTTTTATTCATAGAACCGAGGTTACCTTCGGTAACCATACGTTTTTCTGTCTTTCACAGGCTGCTATGAGGCGCAACTGGGCGCAAAGTCAGCAACAAAGAGCGATGTCTCAGTTTCAGCGTCAGGAGGAGCAAAGAGAGCAGCAAACTAAACGTATCAACCGAGACAAGCAGGTGCAAGCCGGTCTGATGACTGAAGAAAGGGTCGAGAAGAAAAGACACATGCGTAAGGTTCAGGATGAGTTCCGGGAAAGGCAGATTGAGGACGCGCTCCTAAAGGTATTCAGATTGAATCCTGCTTATTGAGAAATTAGAAATGACTGAATAATTCAGTCATTTAACAATAAGCAGGATTTGGCGCATCTATGTTGTGCTACAAAGCCTGAGCGCTCATGTAGTCACCACGTTCACCTCTCTCTGGCACTGAGCAATCACATTCGCCTACATTGCACTTCACATTTATTTATTTATTTATTTATTTATTTAACCGGTTTGTCCCATTGAGATCAAAGATATCTTACAAGGGAGACCTTGCCAACAGTGGCAGCACATATAGTTTCAAAAACATAGTCACAGTAAACAGACATATAAGATAGATTAAGAAACAGTGAAATTTACAAAATCAAGTTAAGATCAAATAAAACATTGGCACTCATAAAGCCTGGATACAATGGGATTTATCATGGATTTAAATATGTTCAGAGATACCACATGACTACAGATTACACTATGCAACCAGGTTTACCCTCCTGGCTTCACTTCACTCCGCATTTCACTACCTGCACTTTAGCCGCAAAGAAGAGACTCAACTACTTTATGCAAGACACTAAGAGCTGTGGATCATGTGTGACAACCCAATTCTACTATCATTCAGTAGTAAAGGCCTGAGGTTCAAAGGGACAGCTGATGCTGCTGGCTTGTCAAGGCCCACACACATTTCAGAAGCGTCATTGGACTCCCAACAAACACATTTATGAAACTAGCGGGTATTAGTCTTTGCATAGTCGGGGCAAGTTCATAAAAAGTATTATTCAGTTGTGTTTTAAAAGAAGAACCAGAGTTTTGCAGATCAGTTTCCTCGGGCAGGTTGTTAAAAAGTTTAGGGTCCTTGTAACATTTTATTGGAGATTGACATATTTAATAAAAAACAACTCATACACAAACCATCATTGATTTCCAAAAACTCACATTGAACAATTTACAAAGTATTCCACAGTGCAATTATGATTCATGCAAAAGCACCTGTTATTGTAGTGCAGAGATTAAAATTGTAATCTTACTATATAACCTAAGGATTACAGTTACTTCCCAACACGTAGATAATCCAAGTCAAAATGTGTTGCCTTGCAGGCAGAGGAGGAGAGAATAGACAGGGAAAAGCAACTTGAACAAGAAGAGAGAATGGCAAAAGAGCTGGCCCGCATCAACTATGAGAAGCAAAGAGATGAAAAAATGAGGCAATATATTAAAGAGAACAGGTATGCACATTTATGCTGTCATTACCTTGACCGTATGGACAAATATTCAAAGTCAACTCTTTGATTGGAAAATATTGTTCCTGTGTAATCTTTCTCTGTTTTGGTATTTTTCATTCCTATCATCACCTAATGTTATTATTTTGTTTTCAGCATTGAGCTTCGAGAGCTTGAGTCAAAGCTCAAGTCTGCATATCTGAACAGGGAGATAGCTGCACAAATTGCTGAGAAGGAGGTTATGACTTTTGAAACCATGGTGAGTGTCTTTGTTAATGCTGTGTATTTACTAACATGTTGGTTCGTTTTCATTTTCTGAACTGATAATTGGCAAACATCAATTCACTTCAAAAAGCTGAACTCACAAAATTTCCTTGCACAGCTACAGGTTGAGTCAGATGCTGGTAGGCAGCAGAAAGGTATAATAAACTATCAATCCATCCATCCATTTTCCACCGCTTATCCGGAGTCGGGTCGCGGGGGCAACTTTTCTTCGAATGGTAAAGTGCTAAATCGCACACTAACTAAGCAGTCCACTTGATTAATCTTGCAACCGAATGAAACACGAATTAGCTGTTTACGTTACATTACGTTAGCCAAGCTAGCAAGAGCCCGCCCTTGCTTCAAATTAGCCAATGAGAAGCCTTCTGGGGCTCTGAGCTTCAGGCCCCACTTAAAAAGTGTCTACAGAGGAAATTGTGTTCATCAAATGAAAACTCGGGACATTTCATAGGAGACAAAGTTGAATTTATTATTGACTTGTGCTCAACGACATTTTTGACACAGCAAAACTTATAAAAGCTTATAATCCTCCCCTGCACAGCAGCGCCCTCTCTGGTGGGGCCGTGCCCCACCGGCCCCTAATGCAAAGACGCCAGTGGGTGTCACTATTCATCATCACAGTTGAATCTCTCCACAAGGCATGTGGCTGCACCAGAACCTAATTTTGAAAGGAGGCTTTCTTCTTTATAATGTGCGTGAGATTTTTTTTTTCCTGCATTGTTTTAATACTAAGAGAGTAAAGGAACCCTTGTGTCATGTCAGTTGTCTTAGCCAATCAGGCCCCTGCTACTGGTCTATCCTGTAGAGGGCTGTCCTGTCCCTCTTGGCTGTAGACCAAACAACTTTGCCAGCTCCAATATTCTGTGCTGTGGGAATAAGACTAAGCCAAAAACACTTCACTACATGCAGGAAAATATTGAACGTGTTTAGTGTTGTTAAATAGCTATATTTCCAACATTTATTGTGGGCGTGAAGTTTGAGAGAAGCTGGATGGGGATAGTTGGGATCCTGACCTCTAGTTTACTATTAACCACATATTATGTTTCTGTTTTGAGGCTTTAGTGACTATCTCCTTTCCCCTTGACATTAGCGTCAGGAGGCAGACTATGCTCGCAAGATGAAGAGCGAACACGAGCGAGCAGCAATCGAGCAGCAGAAGCTGGAGCAGAGACACCACGAGGAGTCGTTGCAGTACCAGAAGCAACTGGAGCAGCAGCTTGCAGAGAGGGAGCTCAAGAGACAACAGGCATACGAGGAGTTCCTCAAGGAGAAGCTCATGGTCGATGAGATTGTCAAGAAGATCTACGAGGAGGATCAGATGTGAGCCCTTCATACTGACTCCTGTTCTTTACATGCATACAACAGTCAAAGGATAGCGTACTAGAATGAGTGACTATGTGTTTGAATGGTGTCAGAAATATTTGTTGTAATGTAATGGACAAAAATAATGTCCTTTGCTGCAGAGAGAGACAGTTAAAACTGGAGAAAGCGAGAGCCACTCGGCAGTACATTGAAGAGTTCAAGAGACAGCAGGCTGAGTGGAGAGCCATGGAGCAAGCGAGGATGGAAGCTGAGACCAGACGCATCGAGGAGTTTGCAAGCCAGCAGCAGCAGATGGAGGAGAACAAAATGGCCAAAATCAGAGAGAGAGAGCAAGCTAAAGAACACCTTCATAAAATGGTACGTCGACAATTTCTCCATTGTAAGAAAAGGTTACGCTGCATTTAAAGAAAGATCTATTCCTATATTTGCTGCCAGTCAACAAACATTGCTATTCTCTTTCCTCCACATAGCTCAGTGAAAAGATGGAGATGGAGAGGCGGCAGCGCGAAGAGATGGAGCGGGCCCGTGAGGAACTTTGTATGGAGGAACAGGCAGAAGCTACCAGGCAGAAAGAGATTGTGAGGATGTTTTATTTTACTACCTCGGTTTTCAAATGTCTAAAAACGTAAGATCTGATGTTCCACGAATTCCTTTACATTGATCTTGTTTTGCAAAAAGTGATTTAAATAAAGGTGACAGTACCTATGACAGTTATGATAAAGGGAAGAAGAAAGCATGTCAATACATTATATATCATTGATGTAATACACCTTTTCACATGTAAACATAAAGACAGTAACTGTAGTTCTGACTTTACTCTTTAATTTACCAGCTTTAGTGCCAGTGTCCTGTAGTACTTGGGGTGACGATTGACAAGCGGATTTTAAAAAAATTTTCTAACAGGGAGAGATGGAGAAGAAAATCAGACAAAGGCTGATGTTGCAGCAGACATGCGAGGAGCAAATGGCGTTCAAGAAGATGCGGAAGCAGGCAGAGAAAGAGGAAGAAGAAGCTTTCCGTCGAATGACGATGGCCAAATTTGCAGAGGATGATCGCATAGAACAGATGAATGCCCAGAAACGACGCATGAAGCAGCTCGAGCACAAACGGGCCGTTGAGAAGCTAATAGAGGACAGAAGAAGGCAGCATGAGGCTGACCTGGTACAGTTGGTTTCCTTGCTCTCAGTATATATCAGAAATCTACACAAAGACTACAATGGTGTTGGTGTGAAACTAGTAGTCCATTAATACTGATGCATACTGATCCATTCATACCATATTGGTCCTTAGAAACTTTAAGTATTAACAGCATGTACATGATTTTTCTAATAATTTTCAACTTGCTAATGTGACTCAAAATATGTAATTTATACTATTTCTGATGGATCCCAGCATGACAAGAGAACTAGAATTTTCATTTGCCTGACCCCCAGGGCATGACTAAACTTGTTTCTGTTCTGTTGAATGAAAATAGTCAATATTAAGAAAGATACTCCGATCAATATATGGTGCACATCTCTTAACTTCTTTTGACTGTAATGTCACTTTTGAATGACTTTCTCTGATGAATGGCAATTTGATCACTGTTCCCCAGGAGCTGGAGGCTAAAGAAAGAGCAATCGAACAAGAGAGGGAGGCTGTACGTAGACTCATAATTGAAGAGGAGAGGCGACGACTTCTTACCCATCATGCAACTAAACTTCTTGGATATCTTCCTAAGGTATGAAGCAGTATACTACTAGTAAATAATTCTATACAGCTTCATATTGAAACAAGTGAATGACCGTCAGCATGACTATTTCCAGGGCTTGCTCCGTGAAGATGACCTTGACCACTTTGATGAGGACTTCAGGAGAAACTTTCAGAAGCGTCAGGCAGATATCTTCTCTGAAGAAGGATGGGATAGCGATGAATAATTACATTTTTTCAATTTTCATGTTGCCCCACTAGATGACAGTCTAAGCTTGAAGTGAATGAAAGATGTTAAAACTCTCCCAATAGTGTCTGGCTGCAGACCTGCAGGCTGGGGACCCAGACCCTTCTCAAACCTTTAGTGACAATGAAGCCCTCAAGCCTGCATTCCAATATCATAGCACATGTTGTAGTTGTGCATTACCACAATAAAAACTATCAGCTTATTTTGTAGCAAACTTTTATTTAGACAGTATTGGCCAGGAATCTTAATGGAACACCATTACCAAAATAAAATGCACACGTCTCACAATGTTTCTGAGGTTTTCTTGTGTCTGTGTGATATGTGATAACAAGGAAACCATTTAGATTTGAGTTCTGGCCTGTTGTGTTGTCAAACTAATCAAATGCTGGAGGAGGGTGGACTGCCTGTACTCCTGTACTCAACACATACAAACATCTATCAATATCCATTACCATGTTGTAACAGGGCTGTTTTCTCTATCCAAGACAGTAAATGCTGAAACTTCCACTGCTCTATGACTTCCCCCAGTCAAGAGCTTTCATGAATTCCTCTTCCGTGAATGACAACAGCTTGGCAGCTTCAAAATGCATCTGTTCCGAGAAATAAAACCTCATAATTAGACTGCGATTCAAAAATAATTTGCGAAGATACACTATCACTCTTGGATAGAGAAACTTACTTTTTGTCTTTTTAGAACGTCTATCAACTTGAGCTGTTTCTTAAACCCCACAACAAGCTCTGCTTTCTGCTTTATTAGCATTTTGTTTTCAGCTAGTAGATTTTCTTTGTTCTGATGCTCCTCAGTTACCTTGTCCTTGTTTGACAGGAAAAAAGACTGAAATTAGCACAAGTGTCGCAAGAGCCAACAATTACAAAAGGATTGGATCACATCTTGGATTACTTCTTTACAATTATCATTTCCACATTCATATACATATACTATTTTCACACTTGAATACAGTATGTACACAGTGTGATGTGTCCATCAGCACTATTTGGTAACTTGCTTACTGTACCTTATTCATCTGCTTGGTGTGATTCAGCTGAGTCTTTAACCTCTCTACCTCCTCCAGGGCTCTGTTCAGGCGAACCTCTACAGTGCTGTGGTTGCCTGCAGCTTGTTTGTGGGCTCGATTCAACCCTTCTAATTCCTACGAAAAAACAAGTCCACTGTTTTCATCATTTATCAAAAACTAATATTTTTTTACTCAGTTGATACTTAGTCAAGAATGCATTATTTAAAACACCAACATTTTTAGATCTATAGAGAAATACTCGTATGAAATTGAAATATATCTGAATATCTTGTTTGCACCCCATTTGGTAAGGTTTGATCAAATTGTTGTCACATATATTTAATTCAAATATTAACACATTTTGGTCTTTAAACTGACACCAGATAGACTAAATGAATATGTTCCTCTATGCATTATTGTCGCTACTGCTTCAGCTTTAATAGCCATTAAAATCCTCTTGTCACTACACTGTATCACCTCTGGTTGTCATCTCTCATTGACACAAACCTTCTGTAAACCAGCCATTTGCATTTGGAGACCATCACACTTTCTGGTGGACTCCTCCGCTAAAGCTCTGTGCTTCTCTATCTGTGTTTGCTGAATGTTTGTGGTCTTCTTTAGTTTGGCTCGATCCTCTTCAATCTCCTTTATTCTTGTGCTAAGCTTAGTGCTTTCATCATCCTGCAACAACAGAAACACAAAAGCCAGTGGCAAACAAAAGACAGTGGCATATTTACTCGTGTTTCCGTTATTTTGTTCCTACTACTGGTGGTAATTTCTTTAATAGGCACTTTTAGAAGCATCGTTCTGAATAATGATTTTCAACAAGTAGCAATTATTTTTCTATATGTGTTTCCATCTTTTGTTGCACTGCCCTATCTCCTACTACACCCAACTAAGCCACAGCAGCTGTGAACCAGTGGCTTTCATACTGTATCCTCCCTCGAGAAGCGAGGGCTGAACCTACTGTAGTGATGTGTAGGTCATGGTCCGTTATTAGGAGATTCATTGCTTGTGGTTTTTATCTTACAATGTTCCTTCACCTTATTATCGATGGAGCTCAAAATTCTGACCATTGTGTTTGTGTAGGCTGATAGTTTAGTCACTGCTATCTGTGAAGGTAACAATACCTTCTTACTACATTCATATGTCAGTCTATCCAGCTCTTCTTGCATAATCCGTAGTTTTGCCTTCAGAACACGTATCTGAGCATCTGAAACACCATAAGAAAACAGAAAGGTAAGCAGAATCTGATTTACAGGGCGCCCCAAACTTTGTGAGTGATTAGTGAATAACATTGGAATTTACTTTATACAAAACGAGTTACCTGATCCTACGTTGTCTCCAGTGTTGTCCAAATCCACAACATTTTCACCACTGTCGGTATCATCCAGCTTCTCCTCCATGCTATGTATTCTCTTTGCCAGTGAAAAACCACCTAAGTCTTCAACAACTGGCATATCATCAACAAGAGATAACTTGGGTGTTCTGAAATAAAACAAACAATATGCAAACTTTTAGAGAATATCTGGAGAACTGTCGAATGTGTATTTTGAAAATTATATCTAAAGTCACAAAGTACACAATTGTATTTCTTACCAATAAAATTGGCTGTCAGATTTTATTATTATTAAGAAAATATATAATCAAACTCACACTGATTTATAGGAAACGTGCTTCTCTTTTCTTTGGTTTCCTGTATGTGTGTTTTGTGATGTGGATGCTGATTTGATCTTATTTTTGGTGACTACCTAAGCAAACGGATGGTGAACAGAAACGTAGCATAAGCATACAATCATTTTTACAACATAGGCCTACAGTATTTGCATACACTATCTATAATGTAACATTTCACTTTCAGTTGCGATGAACAGGGTATCTGCAGGTTCCTGAAATCCAGATCTCCTAACTAAACTGACCTTTCCACCAGGCTCCTGCATTGTACAGTGTTGGAGCTTTATGATCCTAAAGAAAGAAATAGATCAAATTAGTATCAATTTCATTCATTATTTTCATTCTCATACTTGCTGCTGCTTTGAATAACAATAAAGCTTTAACTGGTCTGAGCCTAAAGTATTTATTACCTGGAGTCCAACTCTTCATCTTCAATGTCAAAAACAAGATGGGTTGATATTGATTTTGATAAGACTTCATCGTGTTCCCTCTGCAATCCAATAAACACCAGGGCTCATATTCACAAAGGATATTAAAGCAAGTGTGCTCTTATAGATTCACTTTTCTCTGTCTTTGAGGTCTTTATAGGGTCAATGTGAGGTGACAAGTAATCTTTGATTAATCTTGAGATGCTCCTGTTAACCAAAAGGCCAATTAACACATATGAACATGTAGATTACTTACCAGAACTTGTTCTGCCTGTTTTACTACTTCAGCTGTTCTGGCCTCCAGCTCTGCATTCATGAGTCTGATGAAAATAATATTGTGGGAAACAAAGTTATATATTTACAAATATATATATATATATATTTATACTGCAGGGCTACATGGACTAGGCCAGTGGTTCTCAATCCTGGTCCTCAGGCCCAGAGTGCCGCTGGTTTTCTGTCCTACCAGGTAGTTCATTGCAATCATCCTTTTAGATGGATGGATTGAAAACCAGCAGGACACTCGGCTTTTGAGAACCACTGGGCTAGACTATAGCTCAAGTGAACATCACTATAGTTAGACTATATATATATATACGCTGATGTGATCGGCTGAGTAATGAATCCACAATATTTTTAGAAAATAAACTCTTTGGTCAAGTTGTGGGATGAGAAGAGCGGTATCAGTTTCATTTGTGTATTCAGTATTTAGTGCATTTAAAAGGTGCCTTTGATATAATGAATGTTTAAATTTCTTTAAAGATCACCAATCAAACACAATCAAGTATTTTTCATTACATAGCCTTCATCACAAATCTAATAAATATAGGAACATATAGCAAAGCAAACAGATATCTGAACAGGTAGTCTTACTTGTATTGCTCCTCCTTAGCAGTGAGGTCCATGGTAGGTTTCATTAGTGGAGCAGAGGCAGCTTTTCCCATCAGTCTGACCTCTGACCTTTTGAACCTGTGAGCCTTAAAGTCCAAACCACTAGAGGACAGGGGCTTCTTGGGCTGGTTGACAAAACAAAACTCAGTAACATTAATGTTCTGGGGGGCGTCTTTAATAATCACACACACACACACGCACACACACACGCACACACACACACACACACACACACACACTATGCTGGCGTGAAATGTGTCTTCCATGTTTAACCGTCATCCTTGGTCGGTTCTTATGAGTCTACGATCAACTCAGCAGTACCAAAAACACGTAGGCTACGTAGTTTTCTAAATATTGTTAGCACACATAAACTTCGATTTAAACGTGAGGAAACACATTCACACTGAAATAGAAAAAAAAAACTGATAATAACGCTATGTACTGTACATAAAAACCGCGGGGTACAGGTTTCTTTTCAAAACTTACTTCAGCCATTGTAGCAACTGCAGCAACTGGCGAACCGGTTGTGGTCGCATAGCAACCTGCCCACAGAGCGCGAACTTATGAAGTTTGTCCTGTCCGGGGACCCGTAGGTACTAAACAGAATCTGTCTCCCTCTGGTGGTTGAAGCTCGACCTCTCCATCTCCATAGGAATATCCTAATCCTTATTCATTTTCTATGTATCGATAATCTTTCTTTTTGGATGTAGCGTGGATTTGATTTTTTAAAACATTTTATTATTTTGAATCTTGTTGTAGCATAAAGTGTATTAGTGATGACAAGGGAATGTGTATTTGCCAATGGGATATGAAAGGGAAGTTTCTCAAGACAGATTGTAACCAGCAGGTGGTGCTAGCTGTCCCTTTCCTTCTCATAGATCATCCAACTTCAGGTCTTACTTGAATGTGATGTTTTATGTCAAATCCTGTGACTAATTGTATACAATCAACTGAATATTATTTAATGTCTGATATGAGGTGAACTGATGTTTGTTACTGTTATTGGTCAGTAGTTGACCTGACCTGTACCGTCCCAGTATAAAACCAGTTTGGTTATGTTAGTTGTTGTTGTGGTGGTGGTGGTGGTTGCACAGCAGAGTGGCCACCTGTACTACAAATCTAATTATTTGTTTCTGTTTCTTTAGCAGGAGATTTTGGAAAGTGATGTTTGGCATGCTACTATATTAATCAATTAAAAATATATACGATGTAGGATTAATTTGCTTCCATGGATTGATTTAAAGTTGGTTTACTTAATAGAAAGCCATTGAAGAGGTTAAATAATTATATGAATAAATAATTGTAAATAAAATGATCTTTGTGCCATTTGGAATGAGTACCTCTGTGGAAACTCAGCTTAGCTGTTAAAGAAAAGGTGGGTGGGTGAGAGAGGCTTTGTCATTGATGTTATCAAGTAAGCATTCCTATCATTGACATTTGTCATTGATGTTATCAAGTAAGCATTCCTATCATTGACATTTGTTGATATCACAGCAGGTTTCATAACATGCCCACTCTCAACA
>CABFOS010097661.1:13876-25408 GCA_900660315.1 Diretmoides pauciradiatus | reverse complement strand
CCTCATGCCACCTTATACCACCTCATACCACCTCATGCCACCTCATACCACCTCATACCACCTCACGCCACCTCATACCCCCTCATGCCACCTCATACCACATCATGCCACCTCATACCACCTCATACCACCTCATGCCACCTCATACCATTATGCCACCTCATGCCACCTCATACCACCTCATACCACCTCATACCACCTCATGCCACCTCATACCACCTCATGCCAGCTCATACCACCTCATGCCACCTCATACCATTATACCACCTCATGCCAGCTCATACCACCTCATACCACCTCATGCCACCTCATGCCACCTCATTCCACCTCATACCACATCATGCAACCTCATACCACCTCATACCACCTCATGCCACCTCATACCATTATGCCACCTCATGCCACCTCATGCCACCTCATACCATTATGCCACCTCATGCCACCTCATGCCACCTCATACCACCTCATTCTACGGTGTGTGATGCTTAATGAATAATCAAGCGCTCCGGATTTATGAAAGACTTCCTGACACGGTGAGCATCTATTTTCCTTTCGCCGCTGCTTGAGAGAATAATGGGCTGCACTCACCCCAGGCGTCGTCTTACAGGGGTTAGGGCCTTATATAACTCTGTATCAATATTACACACTTAAAATACGCCTCCTCAGCAGTTCTGCGGTCATGATCATGCACCATATGTATGGAGGCCGAAATGGGACTTTATATTATATATATAGGTAAATAAATGTGTCAATAAATGTATCTATCATATATTGCAGTTTTGAAAGCAGCCTCTCCATCATCATTATCAGTGTTATGCCGAGTTCTGTATTGCATCACCTCACACATCTTGCATGCAGCACTGATACCAGATCATATTTTGGGATGTTTTGACTTGACATTGAGAATTTTATACTGTTTTGACTTTGACTCTGAGAAAGGAGGATGATGCAAATTTCGGAAGGTTATAAAATACACATCTGCCGAATAATGCATCCACACTGCCACTTTATGTCTCTATGACCCAAATGGTTTTATCAGCACATAGTTTTTTGTGCCATTTTGTCTGGACAGTGTGAATATCATAATGACTCAAGCTGAAATACCAGGGGATCCATTACTTGGCAGCTGCAATCAGTTCTGCCGAATAATGCATTCAGCCCTTAACCGCCAGGTGATGCAATTCTCGGCGGACAGGCAGGACTCGGCATAACAGTCCTCGCCGATAAAAATAAGTTCATTCTTAGCGGACACCAGTTTGTTATCTGCTCTTTCAGCTTTTCTACATCAGTCTGTTCGTCAGTCGTGTATTTTATTTGGTTTTTGGTGAGTAGAAAACACAAGCGGCGTCATTGGAGCCGCTCAGAGTAGCCTGCGGGGCGGGTTGAGTCTCCACGGTTCTCATGCTGCATAAGTCCCGCCCGGCTCCTCCTCCACCAACCATATGCTGCCAACAGTGTCCTCGGAATTGTGATTGGTTCAGTCGCTCCACGCGAAATCGTCTTTTGTCAGACGGATGACAGGCGGCTAGCTGGTGATCGACACTGTTTAGTCGTGGACCGCTACAGGGGCGTAGGTCAGGTGTGGGATGAGGTCAAAATAAAGAATAACAGTGCAGACTTTATTTCACACGCTATGACAGGTGGTTCATGGAAGTGCCAATGGGTTGGCGGGCCAGACATTTTGCTCTTGCGGCCGGACCTGGCCCGCGGGCCGCCTATTGGGGATCGATTGTATACAGTATCATGATATACAGTAGTAATGTGAATCACCAACTGAAATAACCCAGTTTACTTCTCAAATTGGAAGATCTTGTGACCAGTGACCAAAATATGAAAATTGATCTAGTAATGACTGAAGTTCAGCACCTGAAAACACGTCACACATCACTATCCATCATCCAGAACATTCTAATTCTTCCGTTGAAAATCATGATCCTAGTTCAATGTCAAACTATGGCTGCATTCAGAAATGTTTCCGTTTGGACGTTGTCTTCCTTGCGTCTAGGGAGAATCCCCACAATGCCCGGATCAAAGATGGCTGCCACTCTAAGTGTGATTCGGATCCAGCTTGTGTTAATTAAGGGACCATGTACTTCCCTCGAACCCTCGTGTTTGCCTCCAAGGCTGTAAAACGCAACCTCCCCATATCAAGTGTATCCCACAATCCAATGCGCATGTTGCCTGTCAGGGTTTTGTCAGCAGAGGGCAACTTGAGGAAAATCAACAAGGGAGCATGAGAAATTAGATCCAAATGCAGCCTTTGTATATGTAAGAGCACATAAAACAGCTTACAATGTCAAGATTTCTTGTGGCCAGATATAAACGGTTGTAAATCGTAGGTGCATTGCGGGATCCTTCAAGTAACGAGTATTATACATCTCATTTGGGCGAGGGATGGGTGTGAGTTGGCGGCTTCTTGTCGTTCCATGTATTTTTAGCAGCTCAAATCCCTCACCACGTACCAATCAACTAACATCAACTATTTATTTATCTGATATGTATTTATGAGCAATATTGATCTTTTTTGTGAGATCTTAACCCCAAAATGAACTAATAACGTTAGTAAAACTAGTAACGTACGCTCCTACGGTTAACGAGCAAAGAGTTATTGGGCCACCTGTTTATTCCTGTTTTACTATGGAGCTGCCCGTTGCTGCTCCTGATCCAGAATGAGGAGGAAAACACAAAGACTGTCCGAGCTACGAATCCCTTATCATTGCAAATGTTTGGGAAATGGCCCCTTTAGGTAATTACGTAGCTACCAAACCAGCAAACCAAATTTGCTAACTATCTACTGGGTGGTGGTGTGTGTGTGTGTGTGTGGGGGGGGGGAGTAAACGGAGCGCTGGTGTGTACCAGTTGCTGTTGGGGCGTATAGTGCCCAGGTGGGAGTTTGCATGTTCTCCCCATGCTCACCTGGGATCTCCTCCAAAAATAAGGACCCCCATCAAAAACATGCAGATGACCTCCGCCTGACCAGCGAGGAGGAGGATGATGGTCCGCTACTCTTGTCAGCTGCCCCCCGCTCCTGGCTCCGCCCCCCCCTAGAGGAAGGACAAGCTTTGATGGGAAAAATGCGGAGAAAGAATTTCATGGCCGCAAAGCTGTGACAAGTAAAGATGGGGTTGCCTGTCCTAAGCTTTTCTATCCAGGGTGTTTCCCTGCTTCATCCCATTCATCCTGGGAAGCTGCAGCCCCCCTGACCCTGAATAGGAATAAGGTATAGAAAATGAATAAATGAATGAATGAATGAATAAGCAAAAGGAGGTTCTGCACCACCGTTCCATATAGAATTTATACTCGAGGCCATTACAAGTTTGAGTCTAAGATCTGTGGCTTTGCAGTAGAGTTGATTGGTAGTTGATTGATAATATTCATTGGATTTTTTTCATTTGAATACTATGTATTATTTAATGTGGGCGGTGTTCCACTTTAAGAAACTCTAAATTATGACAAAATGATGTAAAAGGTAAGTTCATCCTTCTCACAGGTATTTGAGAAGAAAAAAAATTCCATTATTCTCTACAAGAGAAATAAAGTGAGCATTTGCCAGTATTACTCTTACATCACTGCTCTGCCATCGTGGCAGGCAAACAACTGCAACTGAACAACAGGCGCCTGTAATCCAACACATTGAAAGAAGGCAGTGAATGCGTCACCTGTGCATCATTACCTGTCTTGTGACTGAGGTGCAGTTGCTTTTCCGGCCAGAGGAGGGCGACACCTCAGTCAGTCATTCTCACCATAGGAAATATTACCAGCACTCACTGTGGCTGTGCAAACGAGCAAAACAGGGGCTCCGCAGATTGTGAATCCTTTTAAACACATATTAAATGCTTTATTTTAATCCAGCAAATGGGATTAGTGCACATAAGATTCAAACAGTAAAAGGTTTCCCTCCGTGTTTGGACACAGGAAGCAGCGTCTCAGCCACATGGCCAGACTGCCAACGACAGCTGAGACGGAAGCAGAGCCTTTGCCAACTGTCTGGCTCATTCCCTGGTCGTCCTGCTTCCCTCAGGCCCTCACCGCCAGCATAGGAACACGTCCAAGCCTGTCAAATATCACCCCACACACTCAGTCACACATGTATTAGCGCACACACACGTTCAGAAGATGTATGAATCAATACTGGGGGGTCGGTGGTGTCTTCATGTAGGTGGTATGGCCACGTCGGAGGCCGCTGAAAGACGAACACGCCTCCGCTTGCTAAATCAATTCAGTGACCGTGTTCTACCAAATTCAAATATTAAACAATAAATGGCGTTGGAGGCCTGACGGATTCAGCTGAATGAGAAGTAATTGCAAATGAATGAGACTGAAGGATCCTTAATCACCAATTTGATGAGCTTTTGTCATTGGAGGAAGATAAAACACAAAGTTCGCAGTAAACCAGATGTAAAATAAATGATTACAATAGCTGATTGCATCCGCACTGTATATATTAAGTACACTGACTCATCGCCTGTGTCATATAAAATGTCAAACATGCAGTTTCATTCAAGGCTGATTCATTATAGTAACATAACACATAATGCCTATGTATTACTGTATAATGATGCTCTACAAGGACATTCACGCCTTCAGCACAATGTCATTTCATGCCAAGTGACACGTTGGGTTTCGAACACGATGCAATAAAATGCAGCATTACAGCACCATGCAGTAATAGGAGCTACAGGCTGTGTAGCTGAAACACTATCCAGGCAGAAAATGGATTTTGTTTTCAGTGACTGTATGTGAAACATTTCAGAAGGCCGATATTTGACATTATGATCAATCTTAGTCCACAGTCCAACTTTAACAAACACTTTTGCATTGCAACGTTGCTGTTTATTGGATGCAACAAAAACACTGTACAAGAGACATTCAACAGTGTATGAGTCGTTCTGCTGTTGACTCATTTGATGAATATGAGGCAAAAAGAACAGACTCAGCTTTTCATGATGCGTCTTTAATGTCAAAACCAGATCAACCTTAGTTTGTCCTGTCCCGTTCGTTCGTTTGTCGTCGTCTTCCGATTTATCCGGGTCCGGGTCGCGGGGGCAGCATCTTCAGCAGGGAAGCCCAGGAAGCCCTCTCCCCCGCCACTTCCACCAGCTCTTCCGGGGGAATCCCGAGGCGTTCCCAGGCCAGCCGAGAGATAGATAGATAGATAGATAGATACTTTATTGACCCCCGTGGGGAAATTGCAGGAGAGATGCAGTCCCTCCAGCGTGTCCTGGGTCAACCCCGAGGTCTCCTCCCGGTTGGACATGCCCGAAATACCTCCCCAGGGAGGCGTCAGGGAGGCATCCTAACCAGATGCCTGTCTGATATGGGATATGTTCTGATAACGATATGAGATGAACCAGTGTGGACCTTGGGGTGGTGCATGGGAGAGCTTTTGTTGTTGTAATTGTATGTTGTCTGTTTTGTGTCTTGTATGTCTTGGACCCCCTCGAAAACGAGATAATGTATCTCAAGGGGTTTATCCATCTAATAAATTTCAATTTCAATTTCAAAAGCAGAGACGCCCTGAGCTCAGTCAGACAACGAGATATCTGGCGACAAGACACAGATCCAATGAATCCAGTAAGAAAAGTACATGGTAAATGGACAGTATTTATAAAGCGCTTTTCTAGTCTTCTAGACCAGTGCTTCTTAACCTTTTTCATATCAAGAACCATTATTTAGTCGCATTATAGCCATGGACCATTTGATGAGATTTCGCCTCTCAGACCCAAAACTTAGAATATTTTGTTATTGTTGGATCAGATTTTGTCCAGAATTCCAACGCTGTATTGATATGGTAGAGAGATAACAGGCAAACTTTGATCAAAATAACAATTCTTCTACATTCTCTAATTGTGTAAACTTCTTTTTAATTAAGTACGGTAATGCAGATGTTCAACAATAATTTAACTCTGAGAGTGTACAAATGAAACCAAACCCTTTGGTTGCAAGGCGCCGACCAGGGGCCGAATTCACAAAACATTCTTAAGAAGAAAATTTCTTCTTAACTGTTATTTTCTTCTTACAGTATCTAAGTAAGAAAAAATGTTGTCCCACAAAAGTTCTTAGGAATGTTCTTATCTTTCTTGAGAAGATTTTTGTGAATTGGGCCCCTGCTCGTCAGGGGTTTAGTATCGTGCTCAAGGACAGTTCAACATGCTACCAGGAGGAGCCTCAAACCGGGAACCTTCCCACTTCCAGACAACTGCTCTACCGCCTGAGCTACTGCCGCCCCTAGTACTACTACTACTAGTACTACTATGTCTGAACATGCTTGATATGTAGTACATCAATGCATGTGTAATAATAGAGAACGGTATTATAGTCATATCTCTTACCAGTACAGAATTCTCATCAACATCAATTTGCTCTTTAAGTCTTCTACTCCTGGAGCAACAGAAAAATGTTTGATTGATATTTGGTCAATATGCATTATGGGGAACACATGTTGAAATGGATTATTGATGGCAAAGCCAAATGAGGACAAATGACTGTCGTTGCTTTACCAGGCTGCTTCGACTGCGTTAACATTGATTAACTATAAATTAAATGGGGGTGGGTCACCTACCCTTGGCCTTTGACCTTTACTCCCTCCCATCCAAAGCTTACACAAAGCCACAGGATTGATCACTGCGAATCAGCAACTTGAAAGCAGTGGTGTAACGTGAGAGCTGGATGGTGAAGAAAATGGCGTGGAGTGTGCTCGTTGTTATTGCTGGGACATGTGATTAAAGCAGAATAAAAATGCACCTGTATTTTCAGCCTAGTGTCCCATCCACCCCAGAGTCTAGGATCAACATCCACTGTGTCTGGGTCATCCGGTCCAGCGAACGGATCTGAAGAATGACTTCCTCTTCCAGGCGCCGGTCATTTAGTTTTTAGTTTTTACAGTCATTTTTTATATCAAACCTTTGCCATATCCTGTTGACAAGCAAGCTTAACACATCAAGCAAATACCTTAAACAAAGCAATCGCACCGTAAAACGGCCAGCAGATGACCGGCGCCCAGAAGAGGAAGTCGCTATCCGTGGATCGTTTTACAGTCCCATTGCTTTATTTAATGTATTTTCTTGACAAATGTGATGTGTTAGCTTGCTTGCTGACAGAATATGGCAAAAGTTTGATATAAAAAATGACCGTAAAAACTAAAGAGTAAAAACTAAATGCCGCCCGGAAGAGGAAGTCGTTATCTGGATCCGCTGGCTAGACAACCCAAAACTAGTGGAAGTTGGTCCCAGAGGCTCGGGTTACAGACTCGCCCTACTAGCCCAACTTAAATTCTACTGGCACTTCACTGCCCACGGGAAGTAACAGATCAAAACCTAAACAGCAGCGAACGAGCGCTCCGTCCAGAGAAGGCTGGACTCACTATCAATACATCTGTTGCCTGTGCAACTTTAATTCCCGAAGACCGCCTTAAAGGATAATTCCGGTCATCTTCAAAGTTAACTCTATTTCGTCATGTTAGTGTGTGGTGTTTGTTTGTGTTAGCGGTGGTTGTTCAGCGATAGAGCTACCGGCTCAATGTTTCCTTTCAGGGCAAGTTTTGACCTAAACGTACGTTTTCTATAAGAGTTTTTTGCCACTAACAGGCTCCGATTGTTGTTCTAAGTGTAAAAATTGATCCCTACAGAGAAATGAAATGATTGTCTTTACCTTTCACTTGATCCGGTCTTGTTAATGTCTTAGCTGTATACAACTAGCCACATCACGGCTACAAACAGCAACAAAGATCTAGTAGCGAGAAGAGGTCTCACTTGTCGCGAAATTTCAAAACATGATTTCTGGTTGAGCTCGAGAAGTCCTGTTGTGAAAGAGTGAGACAGGAGTGAGACCTCTTCTCAATACTAGATCTTTGTTCGCTGTTTGTAGCCGTGACGTTGGCTAGTTGTAGAAGCTAAGACAATAACAACTAACAACAAAATCAAGCGAAAGGTAAAGACAATCTTTTCATTTCTCTATAGGATCAATTTTTACACTTAGAACAACAATTGGAGCCTGTTAGTGGCAAAAAAATGCTTATAGAAAACGTACGTTTAGGTCAAAACTTGCCCCGAAAGGAAACATTGAGCCGGTAGCTCTATCGCTGAACAACCACCGCTACGTAAATACTGGACCAATTACAAAAAAGATTGTTCCCATCATCAGTCACAAACACACACTACCATGAGGAAATAGAGTTAACTTTGAAAATTACCGGAATTATCCTTTAATGCATTCAAGAAAGTATATATATAAGTAGGCCTATATATGTTTTCCAATCATTTCCTCCATTAAATTTGCGCTTTCAGCTTCATAAATGTAAACGACGTGGGAGAAAACATCTGTTTGACTCCCAGAAAGCGACTGGACCTCAGGCAATCTAGATTGAAACTCCCTCCGGCTCTAGACTCTCTGTTTCTTCTTCCAGCAGAGGAAGGGAGAGAGGGAGGAGCGAGAAAGGGAGGCTACAGGTGACCTTTTGTATTACTATGCCTGGGGTGCATGAGTGTGTGTGTGTGAGAGAGAGAACGGATAGATGGGGGTGAGCTGGGGGTAAAAGTAAAGGTGTGAAAAAAGGAGCGATGTGTTCATTTCCTCTCCCGTCAGCCGGCTGCCTCCAGGCGATGGATTTTCACCTGTTTGACATTGTCTTGTCACAGCAAAGTGTGTGAAAACTCCTCCCACAAGGAGCTGAAGGCAGGAGAGAAGAAAGCGAGGAAGTCTCAGTCATCGACAACAACGTTTTAACACTTTCCCGTGGTAAAATATCGGCTCAATTGAATGATTATTTGTTTTACACACTTATTATTCTTATTCTGTATTTGAATCCCCATTAGCTGCCACTAAGGAAGCAGCTTCTCTTCCTGGGGTCCACACACAACAAAACATAGCATATAAAACAGGACATATAACACTTGTAAAAAGTCTCAACAAAAACACATTCAATACAGGATGAAATCAAGTAAATAAATTTTTTTCAATGAAAACAAATTCAATACAGGTAGAAATCAAGTAAGAAAACGTCTTAATAAAAACACATTCAATACAAGTAAAAATCAAGTAAAATGGTCTGAATAAAAACACATTCAATACAAGTAAAAATAAAGTAAAATGGTCTCAATAAAAACACATTCAATAGAAGTAAAAACTCAAGTAAAATGGTCTCAATAAAAACACATTCAATACAAGTAAAAATCAAGTAAAATGGTCTATAAAAACACATTAAATACAAGTACAAATGAAGTAAAATGGTCTCAATAAAAACACATTCAATACAAGTAAAAATCAAGTAAAATTATCTCAACTAGAAATGTGCGCTCAGAGAGTGCAGACCTCCGCCCAGGATGCATGTCGGCTGTTTATGCGATTCAGATTCAGATCCACTCCAAAATGTAATAGCTATTCCTTGGGCCAAGCTACACCTATCCATATCATGAAAATGGGATGCTGCGTTAAGCTATTAGACTGCACTTCCTGTTATGTGGCGTCCGTTAGACCTCACTTCCTGTGTACATGGCGCCCTACGCGGTGCCTGATGATTTGGATCCGCTCCAAAATTTCAGAGGGTCGTCGTTGACTGATACTACACCCTTCCACAGAGTTTCATGAAAATCGGTCTGGAAGTTTTTGCATAATCTTGTACACGGGCACTTCCTGTGTAAATGGCGGCCTATGCGGCGCCCCGTGATTCGAATCTGCCCCAAAAATTTCATGGGGTTGTCGATGGCCGATACTACATCCTTCCACCGGGTTTCATGAAAATCGGTCTGGTAGTGTTTGCGTAATCTTGTACACGGACGGACAAACAGACGTACGGACGAACAAACGGATGGGACCGAAAACATTACCACTCACCCCCGGACTTCGTCCTTGGACGGAGGTAATAAAACTACTAGATATCCACTGGTTATTGTTCAATAGCATCCTTCTCTAGGCAATTCAGTAACCATGTATTTGACAGGAAAAGTACAATTTCTGCCTAAACTAAAGCTATGTTTACAGGACTATATTTCAGTATTTTTTTTTTTTAGGTAAATTACATTCTGACTCTTTGGTGATGTAGGGCAGACACCTGGTTCATACCTCAGCACCTCTGATGAAGGTAGGAGTGAGCATTATCAAGTTATGGGATTTTTATGGTCACCTTTCCCCTATTCGGATTGGCCTAATTTGGCTTTTTATCAGAGATTAGGATAAGTCTAAAGAATAACCCAAAAAAACTAAATTTGTCCCAAAATAAAACATAACAACAATCTAGTTCATTAATAGGAGACATATGTGATATGAAAAAACATGTTCTGTTCTAACTTGGGTAGCGGTATCACGAAAACTAAAGCTTTTTTTGAGGACTTGCTGCTAGACTATTATAACAGGTGCTGTGGGGGTATGGATTTCTAAGATTTTGCCATTCAGTCTTAGAAGTGCATGGAAGGCTTCTGCTCTGTGCAATTCCAGCAAATATGTTTGTGCATGTCAAGAAAGTTCTTAGTAGTATTCTCTCTTTCCCCCAAGACTATTCTAAATGCCAATGAACATGCGCATATGCCAGTGATGAAGTAATTGCTGTAAATCCTCCTTACCACAGTAGAACCAGAACCATATAAAACACATTCACTGACCAAATGTATTCAGCTTGTGAAAATCCTCCACTATTGTCATGAGGCCCTATGATCCAGCCAGTGCACCCGTTTAAGTGCAGTTTCAGAATAGATGGAGGAACTTTTGGCATCTATTGGGCAATTGAGGTTGGAGTGAATGCACAGAATGATTGTTGCATCTTTGAATATTTTTTGTTATGCTCCTTGTTCTTTAAGTTGTTGATTGTCATTAAGTCGCCATGTATTTATTATCTCACTGCATAGTTAAGTAATGATTGCACTGATATTTATGGCAGGATGCAACGTGTTCATTTATTTTTAGGAAACAATTGCTTGTACTATATGTTTTTTGCATTTTAACATAAATATTTATTTATGTTGTTCTGTTCTTTTATTGTTCAACAATGACAATGAAAAATTTTATGTTTAGGCCTTCGATGGTTTGGAAACATAACACTCGGCTTATGCTGCACAAGTTATTTGCAGAAATGTAATGATCATATTATGTTATTTTTCAAACAACCCCATGCCCCCATTCATCAATCACCATCAAGTGTTTAATGCCGGGACTGAACTGCAGGCGCTAACAAATATAACTAGCTTACTCACTGTGTTTGGTGGCCATTTGAACTTCAAGGAGTTACCACTGGTACTGGTCTTGTCTTCTAGGGAACCATTTATAGAGGTGCGCACAGCAAGACACCCTTTCCCTTTGTAAGCATACTGTACACATATACACATAGAAAACACACAAAGCTCACAGGGGTCAATAAAAGAGCTACAGAAAGAGAGAAGAGAAAGAGTAACTAATGGGCACAGCAAGATAAAAACAGAATGTTATGCCATGGACAGGACTGACAAGTGTCTTCTAGATAGATAGATAGATAGATAGATACTTTATTGATCCCCGTGGGGAAATTGCAGGTATCTCACAGCTCCAGTAAACCAGCAGTGCAAC
>CABFOS010097660.1:0-13881 GCA_900660315.1 Diretmoides pauciradiatus | reverse complement strand
ACGCTATGACTAAAGGTTAGGTCTAAACGATATCTCCGTCTCCGTGGTCCATTCTTTTATATAGTTGTCCTATAATAGAGTAGGACACGACACCCACTTTTATAGAATTCAAACCAAGAAAATGTATTCATCATAACTTTTTTGAACATAAAATAAACAAATATTTTCATCCCTGCATTCAGAGCACATTACTCTATCAATAACAAACTGATCCTGATTAATAAACTGATGAGTATGAACATCACAACTGCTGCTGATCCTGGTGAATATGAATAAAATGAACATCATAACTGTTTACACACATAATATGATCATCTCTCTGAGTAGGCTACTTGTATTTGGGGAAGCTAATTGGATAATTGGGGATGTGCTTTACTCCTGATAAGAGTTTCAAAGTCTGGGTACTTTTGCATTAAAAAAGAAGTTTTTTTCTCTTACCTGCTCCCATTCAGAACGAGTCTGCGACCCACGTTTGGGTCGTGACCCACCAGTTGAGAAACACTGGTGTAGGCTACTGTGCTGTGTGTCATTTTAGCATTTCTTTAATAATCTGTTTTTGCAGCAGAAGCAGCAGCAGCCAGAGCCAGGTGCAGTGAAAGCAGGAGAGACACAATATACCAATCTATTTAATTTGTTTATTTAACAATGCATGCCAGACATGATCCTATTCACATTGAAGAATACAGATTTGTATTTGCATCCAAATACTCACTACTGTGATTTCGTATTATAATCTCTCTATCTTTCTCTCTGTCGTCTTTACAGAAGGTAATCTCTGTACACTCTCAGTGGAAGAACTGCATGCATTTAAAGGACATTAAATAAAGTGAGACCGGTAGGAGGGTAAGTCCCTTTCAGTTGTAAAACCACAACACCAGCATTTATTGCAGAAAAAAACATGTGCGTGGACTTCTCTTTAGCTTACGAGTACTCACTGACAGGTCATCAAACTGGGGGAAATAAATCTCTTGTTATAATCATATGCTCGTGATTCCACAAAACCGTAAGCTACAGTATAGGAAAATATTTAAAAAATACTGTACATTGGGATTTTGTTGGATTGCGTTGCATTGGCACATCTCTCATCTCTCTGTTATTAGGCTATTGCCATCTACATGTCAGGGTGCACACACACACACACACACACACACACACACATACGCTTACACACACACACCTCCCTTTGATTTGAACTGTCGATGTCTTGCGCAACAGTCATGTCAACATATACAAAAACATTTACAGAATCATGCACACGAGTTCAGAAGTGCCATGGATATGTATGCCATCTCATACTCCTTACTATAAGGATTAAGAAAAGAAAAAAAGAAAAAAAAGACCTTCAATATCGTCCGTATATTCTAACTTCCTATTTCATAGGAGGACCTAAACCTACACACCTCTGAATGTGCACACAGTCTTCTGTTTTCACACGACTGGGCCAAGAAAAATTAAGATGAGTTCAGCTGTACTGCCCTCACTCGGGACAACAGCTCAGCTCGAGTCCATTTGGTTTGGTTACACAATCCTCCACTGACCTAACAGATCCCTCCCTGTAGTTTGGCCTCCTAGGAACTTAAACTCCTGTGGGTGAACAAGGTGTCTGTTGAGTAGTATGGAGACATTCTATCATATTCGATGACATTTCTTCAACACAATAAAGCACAAAATATATCGATTTCCCCAAGGTCACCAGGAGAGTTTGGGTTAAATTCATAAAGCACAGTGATTATACTGGAAGCCTTCTGCTGAAGAAATATTCTATTCGTTCGTTCTTTCTTTCTTGTCACACCATGAGTCCATGATACCTTGCATCACGCTGGGGTGAGATTGTCCCTGAGCACTAACTTGGGGTCATCTTTTCCTCTCCAAATTGCAAATCTGATCCCCTATCAGTATCAAGAGGCTACATCATACTGTTCCCTTGGCATCCACCTGACTTGCACATCCTTCGGAGACAAGGAAGCAGCTCAAAGTAGGTGCTAGGACGCCTCTTTCAGTGGGTGTTGACGGGATAAGGCAAATCATTCAAATCAACACAGAGTAACTGCTATAGCATCACTCTCATGGTGTCTTTTAATCCACATCCTTGGTCACTTAGTGCAGTGTCCTGTGCAAAATGTTGTATTTTCCTCAGCCATGAAACCATTGTTTTCCCCAGTGAGATCTTTATGTGTGGTTTGTGGTGTACCATGTATGTAGATTCAAATAAATCATTGGATCCGTGGATACGGATGATACAATCTAACCATCGTGGAACCACATCCCTCACTCTGTACATTAGATCTGTTTCAAAAGAATAACAAGGGTCTGTGAATGTATGCACCAGCTATATATTGAAAATAAAGACAGAAATTTGTGTTGTGTAATTAGAGAAAAATGGAAGATGAAACATTTCAGAGATATTTGAATCACGTCCCCATGTACCCCCATCCATGCCCAAAAGGCACCCAATGTTTGGTAATTGGCAGCTGTGTATTGCCATGTCAACTCATGACAGCTGCTTGATAAAACATACAATGACAATTAGTAAATACTTTAAATATGATTGAAATGTACAATGTATTAGATATATTTAATAAATAATATAATACATCAGCATATAGTGCTTGTAGATGGTAATCTTTTATTAAATTTAAAAGCTTAATTAGAAAATACTTAAAATTAGACAAAATAGCACTGAGAAGATATAAATATTCATTTAGTAATTCAAACAGGCATTTAATTATCCATAATGAGCAGGAAAATATGTCAATAAATAGAATCAGTCTCAAAATAAATGCAATATGATTAAATTGAATTGTAATATTGATGAAATATAAAACACAAACATAAAAAATCAGTTTAAGAATCTGTTCTATTAATTTCTATTTCTCCATCAGAATAATAAATAAATAAAATAGATTTTTAAAACACTGATCTGGCTTTCATCTTTTGATAATAACCCCAAATTTCCTCCTTCATGTCACTTACAATGCATGCCTTTCATATATCTGACTCAACTAGAATGCATATACTTGACAGCACACTTTCAAGTTTAAATGTAAATTAGCTCTTTCTTTTGAAACTGAAGATAGTGGCCATTCCCTTTTTAACTCTTGAAATGTGCATGACATGAAATGGAGTTAGTAGTCAGAGAAGTCTGCATTTTTAGTTCTCCTGTTGCAGTGGCTGACGTTGAATGAAATTACAAAAAGAAAGGAAAAAAGCAAATGAATGACAATTATGAAACAGATGAAGGACGGATCCATTGGCTTTAGGCTGTCAAACCCCCGCAGCATAATGCCACTGTCAAAAACATGAAGGAGGGCTGGGCTAGAAGAGAACTAGTGCTCCTTCAAATAGTACCTATAGTGGAATGATTTTGTGATGATATGTACAGGCAAAGGAGGTTCACATAAGCAAGCGTTACTTCTGAAACAGGCTCATAGCGCCCTCTCGTCACTACTTAAGCAATTGCACTTGTTAAAGCTGACTGGGATAAAGTTGGGACCAAAGGTTTTCTCCTAGCAACATTTAAGGGATCGCCCCACTGTCCATACGACTTTTTGGCGTGTATTTATTTGTTTGTGTGTGTAGACAGATGTGTAAATATACGTATGAATGTCCACATGCACTGATGCATGTCTGTGCGTGTGTTTTGAAAACTCCTCCATCTCCTTTCCTTCCTCCTGCACTGGCCCTCAATGATTTGACTGCCCTCAATTCACTTCCCTGATATAGATGTTGGACTTGCCTTCATGCTGAGCATGGGATGTAAAACATGTCACCTGCTACTTTCAGTCCTGATGTCACATTTTATTCTTTCTCACTTTTTTTCCTGATATTTGTTTCTTTTCACTTAACATCTACTGTTATTTGTGTTCAAACACTGCGTGAGCCAGTGCTATTTTGACATATTGCCATTTTTCTGTATTTCCTTTGTGTAGCTGATCTGCCAAAACAAGGATATTCAAAAAAAACTGTAAGAAATTGGTTCTGTGAAGTTACTTTTAGTCCAAAAACATTAGATGTTATGTGTTAGACACCTGAAAAGGCTTGTTTTCTCATGAACTATGCTACAATCAATGAGTTAAAGTACCAAAGCTACGTTCCTGACCCAAAAAAAAAGCGTTTATTTAAAAGGTGTTTTTGCGTATTCAGGGGCAAATTATTGCCATTACGGAGGAATAATTCTCAGTGCAACCAAGAAGGGACATCCTTCCTGATGGTTCAACACATTTACTGAATTATTTCCACATTTCCAAAGGAAATATTTCTGATATTTATTTATGTTTACTAATGCTTGGGTTTTACAAGGAAAAGTTAGGATCATATGCAGAGGGAAATCTAAGAACAGCTAAGTTTGTTATATGTTAATACTGAACTTTTTCTTTTTTCTCGTTCTCTCTCTCTGTCTTGACAGTTTCTATCATATAATGTAGCTAAAA
The DNA here is from genome assembly GCA_900660315.1 of Diretmoides pauciradiatus. NCBI lineage: Eukaryota > Metazoa > Chordata > Actinopteri > Trachichthyiformes > Diretmidae > Diretmoides > Diretmoides pauciradiatus. The sequence goes on along the minus strand of CABFOS010097660.1, from coordinate 9,451 downwards.
GTTACAGTACACTTTCTTTGACTAGCATGGTGATTGATATGTGATGTAACACAGTGACAAAATGTCTACTTGACGTAAAAGGTGGTGGGTGGAAGACATACACATACACCTTCCATTGCCATAACACCCCATTGAGAGTTACTTAGCTACAAGAGGAGGTAAAAACTAACCTAGATTCATAGCTCTTTGCTTTTGACTGGTGTACAGAAGCCCCCCACCCAACCCAAACCAAACCCAAACCAAACCCTTTCTCCTGATCCAGGGTGAAGTTGCCCTCCAGCACTGGTTATGGATCAACTTTCCATCACATTTTCTAACCTTAAAACACAAGTAAGACATTTTAAAATCTGGATCATGTGTGCACCAGATGAACATCTATGGGCAACTTCACCCCCTTCCCTCTGCCCCTGCCTTTGCACTTGTCTTCCCTGGTCCTATGAATGTGTAGAATGTACTGACCAAAGTCCTCATTGTCACGTATAGTTTTGTCTATCAAAGCTGCGAAAAGCTGATGGTGTAGCCAGCTTCCTCATGGAGAGGCTGTCAGTCTTGGATGTTTCAGGCCGCGCCCCTGACTTGCTCCTGAGGAAGGGGTTTCTGGTTCCCCCTGAACCCCGGCCCCCTGGCCCAGGTCCCCTGTCTGCCCCCGGTCCCGATCCCCTCTCCATCCTCTCGCTCACCGACAGGCTCTTCCTGTGCGGAGGGGCCAGGGTGAGGGAAGGATGGGAGTCATCTGAGGAGCAGCTGTTTGCTCGCTCCAGCCTGGAGAAGGGGGGGCAGAGAGGGGCCCCAATGGGCCCTCCAAGGCCCCCTAGACAAGGGGTTTCAGGTGCCGCAACCAGGTCCTCAGGGTCCTCTGGATCAGACTCTGTGTGGCTAAGTTCAGCCTCTCTTTCTGGGTGAGAGGAACCCATGTCTGGTGGCTTGTCAAAGGGGAAGGAGGAAGATCCTCCTGGGGAATGTGAACGCTCTGCAGGAGTGTATGGAGCCGAGACGCAGCGCGTATCGATGCAGTCAGTGATGCTGGTGTACTCCGCTGCTTTTACCTGGACTCCTGCCCCCAGCCCACCATAGCAGCCTCTTGGTGTGAACATGAGGCTGTGAGACTTGACTAAAGGAGGCTCATCCAGGAAGCCCGTTCCCACCGTGGAGAGGTAGCGGCTGCTCTTAGAGCGCTCCAGTAGCCCTGCTGAGGGTGGGGGGGATGGTTCCATGTCCCAGGGAGGTAGGGTGGTGTCTGGTAAGAGGTGGGCTGAGCACAAAGACAAATCAGCCGCCGCACTATCCTCAAACATGGCTCCAGCTGTACCGCTGCTGCCCGCCCCGCCCTCCGAGTGCCTATCGCCCAAACCACTGGTGGCAGCGCTGCTGAAGTCCCGGCCTCCCGACAGCACCACCTCCATGATCTCCGAATGGAGGGAGGAGTCTCTCCGGAGGGGCGGAGCCACACGGAGAGGATCCAGGAAGACCTCAGCTGGCCCCACCTCCTCAGAAGTTGAGACATAGATATCAATGCATGACGACGGGCGGTGCTGCTGGGAGACCGACAGCGTCGCCAGGGGGAGGGGCTTAGACTCCTTGGAGGCAGCAGCTGAGGCCACCGACTGTGAGCTATTGGCTCGGTGAAGACTGAGTGAGCGTTCTTTGAAGAAGCTCTCAGCTCGTTCGGCTCCACTTGCTCGTTCACCACCACGACTTCCCCCGACATAGAATGAGTGGCTCCTTGTCCGTGTAGACATGCCAGTAGGAGAGGGAGGGGACATGGAGCCCTCTGCACCTCCCTCAAGCGCCTCCTGTAGTCGATAGGCATTCCCTTCTGTGCTGTTGAAGCTGCTCTGGCGAAGGATGTACGCTGCATCAGGGCACTCACTCTGACGGAGTATGTACGCTGAGTCTGTGCAGTCAGATGAGGTCCGGGAACGGACTTTGTTGACCTCACCACGCTCGACGCCTGTCACACGTTCCAGCGCCACGGCAATTCGTCCAATCAACTCCTCCATTTGGGCCAAACGAATGTCAACAGTCTGCAGCGAGGCCTTCATGAAGTGTTCCCTCTCATTGACTTCCTCCAGACGCATGGCCATGTTCTCCACCCTGGGAGAGGGGAAGAGAAGTGAGTTAAAGGGAAAGAGAAAGAAAAGTGGTGAATAGTATTGGAGAGAGAGAGAGAGAGAGAGAGAGAGAGAGAGAGAGAGAGAGAATACATGTATTATCTACCTGATGGAATTCTATGACATTCATCATATACAAATTATACACTGACTAAATGTGTTGACGTAGAATTCATGTCTGAATATGCTGTCAGATGATGAGATTTCTTTGTGTTGCAATGTCTGACCTCTCAGAAGTGACTCTGATCCTCTCATCATTGGAGGAGTTGAATCTGTCGTCTTTCTCTCTAAAGTACTCCTCGATACACTGTTCCTCGAAGTCATGAACTTTCTTCAGCTCATCCTCTGTGATGAAAAGCTCTTTGGATGAAAGAGGGTGAGAAAGAAGGGAGATGACAATGCTTTAGTGTCCGATTTCTCTGTAATGTCATCTTGCATCCAAAACTGTGTTTGATTGATAATGACAGATATGCCAACTCATTTTAAGTAGCCTTGGGCTGCGCATTAGGGATTGGTTCTTCAGCCTTTTGATAAACAGCTTTATCATGCTAACAATTGAATATTAAAAACCATTAACTTTTTCACTTCAAACCAGAAGTGCATGTTATTTTTTTTGTCGCAATATTGATGGTCAATTAGAGCTCTTTTGTCTAAAGTATCGTTATTCACATTGTTGTGTCCAGCTTAGACACATTCTGGGGTAATCAGGCTTGCTCGTGGGTTTTCAGCCACTCACTCAGCCCATAGTCTCTCTCGTCATCGTCATGCTTGCGCCAGCGACAACACAGGTGCTTGAGGACCATAGTCATGTGACTGAAGATGATGAGAGGTGGAGGAAGGACAGGCCGCTCGTGGAAGGTCATGATCAGCTGGTAACGCTGGAACTTCCAGACCTGGTTGGAGATGGACTTCACTTCGAAGAACGTGTTACTATGAGAGACAACCAAACACAGAGATGTCACCATAGCTGTGTAAACAAACTCATCAATTCAGAATATGTTTTTGATTTGTCACTGTAATATGATTAGCCAAGTCTGGCTGTTTTTCCAATTTGCACTTTTTGTTAATAACCCTGACAAGTGTGATTTTGATAACGATCATCCATAGCATATTATATAGACAGCAGGGCACAATCAAAGATCATTAGCATAATAGTGTCTCTGTGGAAGCAGCAACATCGCATTATGTTAATGCACTTTGCCTAAACAGCTGCTACTATTATCTCAAAGACACAAAGCTTTAGAAAAGTTTGAAAGCCAGTTATGTGTACTTCACGTAAAACAGTATAAATAACATACTGCTAAGAAGAAATCACTGGTAAATGCACAACAGGGATATTTGGCTCCGCTGCTGTTGTGTGTGTGCTGGAGGACAGAGAGAAATTATCTCTGTAATTGTATTTATATGAATGTGTCTCAAGCACCAAGGGGTCAATGAGACAATAAGATCACTATGGTTTGTCAGAGGTGGAAAAGCTGATTTCAGAAAGGATTAGTGAGAGAGTAGATACGTACTTAAAGACAGCTATCAGCAGGTTGACCAGCAGTATGTTGGCCACCAGCAGATAGCAGGCCATGATGGCTGGGACAATCCAGGCGCCCGTCTTACAGGGAGGAAGTGATACTACCCCGTCCTCTGTAGTGATGTTCTGGCCACAGGGGGCTACACACCACCACAGAACAAATACACACACATGCATAGACACACACACACAAAAGGAGATACGTTAATACAATATACTGTATATGTTTAGAAAAAGACCATACTGATTCAGCTAAATAAAGACAAACGATGCAGAGAAACATGTAGATGGATGCACAAACAATAAGAAAGACATGCACACACAGCAAAAAGGAGAAGACGCACCATGCCACCAAATAAAAATCAGACCAAAATAAGACCCATACAAACAGCAATAAAGCAAACAGAGGGTGTGAGATACAACTGAGATAATAACAAACAGAACAGCAGACCAACAAATTCCAAACAAAATGCATATCTATATATTCTGCAAACAAACAAGAAGCATAATTTGTTTGTTTTTTCTTTAAGGGGACTGGAAGGAGTGGACGCTATAATGGTGGGGCTCATGTGCTGAAATGTGCATCTGGAAAAAAAATTGAAAATACATTCATTATGTATCATCTTGCGTTCCCAATATATTTAAACATTCATTGTTTCAATGTTTAAAATATATTGTTGCATATGTGTGCCATAGCCTCAGTCAGCAATGGTTTATTGCCTGGAATCATTTGAAATGTATTTAGGATACATAGTATGTTTTTTCCATCTGTGATGGTTCAGTTGCTGCGGCTTGTATGGGAAACTGTCAACATTTGTTCTTGGTTTGTTATGTGATTCATTCTAGTCATGCTCGCTTGATGTTCAATTGTTCACACAATGCAGCCCAGAGATAGAGAACTGAAGTAATTTTTTTGTTTGAAAATTTTGACCCTCAAAAAATTTGGATTAAAAAACTCTGACAACTGAACCACGTGAAAAAACAGATTACAGATGATGAAGGGTGGTTGATATATGTATATTCTGGTGTGTGTATGTATGTATGTATGTATGTATGTATGTATGTATGTATGTATGTATGTATGTATGTATGTGTGTGTCTTTTATCCGTGTATGGTGTGACACATCTAAAGTTCTTTACTTCTATGTTTACTTGTATTACATATCGGTTATAGTCTGAAAATGGGAGTGATATTTTGGCAATGTTGCAGTCGCTCCAGTGAGAAGCCGAGCTGGCGTAAAGGGAAGGTGATATGGTTTAGGTGACAGACAGTGTTTACATAGCAGGTTCACTTCTTCAAAGCTAAGCAAAGGTAAAGCCACAGTTAAAAATGGAGGGGGAAAACATCAAGGGTGTATCAAACTTTAACGCGTAAACTTTGACAGTTGCCCTTGATGTTCCATCGAAAGTAATTGCAACCAAACAAACATAAAACTATTAAAATATTAGAGCACATTTGAAAAGTGTTCCTGCCATGTAACAATGTCATTGGCCAACCAGTGCCAAAATTGATCAGGATAAAGTTGCCTCTAGAATATAGCCTTGGGTCGAGCTACTTATTCTCTTAGTCAAAGATTTGGAGAAGGTAGATAGCATCAAACAATCCTTTCATTTAGTTCACATTTTCATGCATAGGTCTATGCTAGTTGAAGGAAACACCTTCGATATGTCTTAGCTGACCCAAGATATCCAAACCACTGAGAGCAACTTTAACCTCAGAGCTTGTGGAGCTGCATGCACGCTTTGGTCTCTAGTGGCCTTTAGTGGTAGGAGGGGGTATGACATGGTGGAAATGTGATTATGAGGGTGAGGTAGATAAGAGAGAGGTAGGTAACGTTAAATTAAGGTCTATATCTATGGATTTACTGGGATTTTGATAGGAGTGGGAAATGTAGGATGGACCGGTATTACGCCAGGTTCCGTGTGTTCGAAAGTATTTTTCAACCGGCCAGAGTTTTTCATTCAGCCTGTGCTGTAACTTCCTACTATGCATATCTGAAACAAAGAACGAAAACATTATTTCAGATCTCTTCTCTTTGGGCCACTCTACACACATTCATACATACTCCCATACAGATAGATAACAGAACAGCACACACATATACACTCTCACTCACAAAGGCATATTCTCTCAGACCCTTCTCACAGTCTATGAGGATTGGTTTATTGGGTCTGTGATAAGTCATTTCCTGTACATCGTATGAAGTAATATCAAAATCAAAAATCAAACATCAAGATCGACAGACTGTAAAATTGATGTCCTGATGTAAAAAGCTGAATAACGTTTATTCGATTATGCAAATGAACCCATTCCATGTATTTACACATGGTTTCCAGCATTTGTATTTAACAGATGCCATTGTGTGTTGTAATGCAGTGTTTGTAATCTGTATGTGTTGCAAAAAGACATTACACATCCTCCAGCAACATTTGACCCCTGGAAAGATGAATGGAAGTTAGATGGATTTCTGCACTGTGATAAAAGTGCACATTCTGTCATACTACTGTGATCTCTCTTCATAGCCAGGAACTATTCTCCCCTGGATTAAAAGAAAAGAAGTTCATTTAGTAGTTCTGACACTTGGAATCCCACCCTGAACTTACGGTCAATTTGGTCAGCAAACACCTCTCCGTAGATCATCCAGTAGGGCATGAAGAAGATGTTCCTGGCTAGCATCCAGGACGGGTCCTCATTAGGGTGGAGGATGGCCTGCCGTGCCACCCCAAAACTCATCAACACCACCAGCATGATGATCACAAAATACATCATGTCGATCATCTGATGGAGGAAGGGCGGAGGAGGCACAGGAGAGAAAGGGAGCAAATAGAGCCAAGGAGACAACAGGGGGATAAGCGGTTCAGAAAGAGACAGAAGGAGAAAAATAAAGGAAAAATAAGGAATTGGAGAAAAACAGGAGAACATGAAGGGAGAGTTTTAGTCTCTAACACTGTTCCAGCCAAAGAAGTAGTTTAAAAAACCTGATGAGTCGTGAGTCTCAGAGTCGTGGGTCAATCAAACTTCAGTTTAATCAGTTCAATTAAACTGGTCAATTCCAAGTTTATTGAGAAAGTTATTTACAATGCAGCTTTTGTTTTGAAAGATGTTTTTCTCCTCAGTTCCTGAAATGAGTAAATGATCTTCTGAACTGACACACCTCTTAATCTGACTGCAAATTAGTGCACTTAAACAGTACTGACACATATTAATCAGCAGCTTACATGGCAATACACTGTATGTCATTGAATGCTAAGCCAAATATCTCTCTCTCTCCCTCTCATTGCTCATTTTCATATCAAAGAGTTTTTGAATCCAGTGGTTCTGTCTAACATCAGACAGATACAGACTTGGCCCTTTGGTTATCACAGGCTATCTTGTATTAGAGAAAGGCTTGAGGATATGAAGTTCTGTCCGGATACGCCATGTACAACATACAAATTGCTACCATGTAATCAATACACAAAGGAAAACTGAAGAGAAGAGAAGATGATGGTAGATCAGTTAGAGAGGGAGAGACTTGAGAAAGAGAGAGAGAGAGAAAGGCAGACAAACACACAAATCCCCTCCCCTGCCTCTTCTCACCATCTTGCCAATCATCATAACATAGGGACCCAGGTACTTGTTGACCCCAAAGATGTCGAGCAACCGGATGTACCAATAGATAATGTTGACGCAATAGATGACCCGCCCATAGCTCATGAGTGGCGGCTCCTGGAGGCGGAGCACCATCCCGACAGAGAAGATGAGGATAGCCATGAGGTCTGTGATGTTCCAGTACTCCTGAAGCCAGACCTTCACCTTCTGTAGCAACTTCCCTGGCTCCGACATCAGGATCTGGGAGAGGATGGAGAGAAAACAGGGGAAAGAAAATAAGGGGGACAAATATGGGGGGATTGGTGGAAAGAGGTGGAGGGAAAAGAGGAGGACAGAACAGAAAGTGACAGAGAAATAGTGGGAAAGGTTGACAGGCAGAGGAAGGATGAGAGGAGTGGAACTGCATTACATCATGTGTGTCATAAGAGGGCAGTATGAGTTCACCAATAGGACCAGGCTGGAGGCTGAGGAAGCATCTGTGTGAAGCTGAGAATGATTTGACATGGTGATGAATGCATTTCATACACTTAAAGTATAAGGCAGGCCACAGAGAAAGGCTGAACTGGATAGTCCAATACGGTCAGACATGCTGATTTCTGATTTCTTTGTCTCTCTCTCTCTCTCTCTCTCTCTCTCTCTCTCTCTCTCTCCATTCATGCCATCACACATTTCCCAATACTTATATCTGAAAATCTATGGGCTGTTTGATTATGTTGACATACTACCTCTCATTCCTCCACAGAACTTTGTGTTGAATTAACTGTAGACATCTTTATGGTTACTAGCCATGTATTTTCAAAGCAAGGAGTATTGATGAACTCATTATTGTGTGTGTGTGTGTGTGTGTGTATTGTATTCATGTCCCGCATAGTATAAGCACCTATGTGTGGGTATTTACGTGTGTGTGTGTGTGTGTGTGTACGTGTGCGTGTCTACACTTTGTTCTGCATGCATGGTGCCACCATTCTGCTCTGCTGTACCTCTCTCATCTTCTCAATGCCATTGGTGAAGATGTATGCAATGACAATCCACTCTTGGGGAGACGGCCACAGGTCCATCTTGACCAGAACAATGTAGTTGAACAGCATCAGGTAGCCAACATACGCCATCTGAACACAATCACAACAGCAGAAAGCAGACGGAAATCAATGTGTGTAGCTGTATGGTTGTGTGGTAGTGTGTGTGTGTGTGTGTGTGTGTGTGGGCATGCAGGCGTGTCTGTGTGTGCCCTTTGCCGACATTAGCATATATGTGTGTGTGTGTGTGTTTGTGTGTGTGTGTGTTTGTGTGGGTATGCAGGCGTGTGGGCGTGTGTCTATTAGCATATATCAATAAAGCTCAATTATTTCTCTGCAAATTAAATGGCATGAAGTTCATATTAAAAGGGGATTTTGTGTAAAACACTGGTCAAATGTTCTGTGAATAACCAACCCCAATTACACTGCCTTTCACGCTTCACGCATCACATTTGGAAGATGTGACAGAGACACACGCAAAATCCATTTTTACATTGACACATCAAGTGTCCCGGCATGACTGGATGTTAAAACCAGCTCAGCATTTAGATTAACTTAGTGTCCTTTGACAGCCTTTAAAGCACAAGAACATTTTACAATGATTTACATAGCTATGCAGAATCCTTGTTAACAGTTAAACCCCACAAGCATTCTGTTGAATTGGAAAGAGTCCTGGATATTTTTAAAGCAGCAATCTATGGATGACTAAATTCTGTAATGGCAGTTATGTCACCATGAATAAGAAGTGTTTTAAATTGCTGATTGAAGCAACTGCAATCAGAGGACCGTTTCTGTCTGCAGTCCATGCTTAACTTAACATTCAACTCAAGTGCGTTGAGTTTTAATGATGCAGTTTTAACGACGTGTGACCGAGACTGTCTCCATAGTCATTTAGCTTCTCGACCACAGCTGCTTTGTGTGATAGGTTTGACTAATATTACTACAACAGGCCAGAGCTCTACAGAGCATGATGAGCACAAATACAAATCTGCTAATGAAGACCCCTTAGAGGCCCAGCATCTGTTCTGCGAGTGGAATTTACATGATTATTTTTCAATAACCTGTGGGGAAGGAAAGGGAGAGGGGAACGAGGAGAGAGAGAGTGAGAGAGAGAGAGAGAGAGAGAGAGTAGCCGGAGAAGAGAAATGGGGTGAAAGCTGAGAAGAGAGAAATTATTTAACCAGCAAAAATAAATAATGAGACCCCTGTC
>CABFOS010097655.1:0-18457 GCA_900660315.1 Diretmoides pauciradiatus | reverse complement strand
GGTTTTCACCAGGCAAACGATGAATCTCTCTCTCTCTCTCTCTCTCTCTCTCTCTCTCTCTCTCTCTCTCTCTCCCTCATCCCCTCTCTCTCCCCCTCTCTCTATCTCCATTTCTCCCAGACATCTATTCCTCCTGAGGCATCTTTGTCCTAAATTTCTCACTCCGTTTTCGTAGATGTTATTTTTTGAGATTCGACAGTTTGACAGTAAAGTATATTTTTTGAACTGCAGAGAAAGTCTGGAGTTGTATTTTGACGCTGTTTTCATCTGTGTGTGTGTGTGTGTGTGGTTTTCCTCCAAGAGGCTGAAAACAAATCAGTACCAATCAGCGCCTCGCCGTTCAGAGGCGACACATATATTTACCACGCACACACACATTCGCATGCACATACACACATCATCACGCCTTGTTTCATGCTGCCATCAGGAATAGTCTCCTGAATTGTAGCTTGTCACAGCTGTATTAATGGTGTGTGTGTGTGTGTGTGTGTGTGTGTGTGTGTGTGTGTGTGTGGAGTGGCTGTTGCGGGGTGCAGAGGTTAAACATGCCGTGTGGTTTTTTCGGTTGCCAGTGGTGATTTGAGGGCCCTCGTCGGGGGCCGGCTTGATTGCATTTGTGATTTGTGGGCGGGAGGGAAGGAGTGAAGGAGGGCTGGAAAAAAATGACAAAAAGGCAAGAGCAGTAATGAGAGACTGGTGACAGGGAGAGGTTGTGGAAATGAGAGTTTTACTGGTTTTAAGGGAGAAAGAGACGTCGCAAACGGCGAAGTTTGGGATTGATCGAGAGACGAATGAATAGAAAAGCAGAGGGAAAGAGAGACGAGTTTTTATATGGATAGTTTTTGGGGTTGAGAGATTGAAATACAGCAGCGATACTTTCTTCCGCAATACAATCGATACAGTAGTGCCAAGTATCAATACTTTATTTATTTTTACACACATTATAAAACCTATTTTTTCTTCATTTTGTAGCTGGAGTGATGCAAAAGTGCATTGCTGCCAAACTCCTGTAGGTGGCGCGTGTTAAAACAACTGCGCTGTGTAAAGATCGGAAGTTAGAAATTAGAAATTAGAAATTCAGTAGAACTGGATCAAATAAAAAAAGTTTTGAGTTAAATTGATTCACTTCTTGCTTCTTATTTTGAGGCGTCATTTTGGCACTTGTAGGGGTATAACGTCAATTTTAATTGTCATTTTACATTTTATTTTACTTAAAATAATTGTGATATATCGCAACAAATTTAATCGCAATACTTAATGTATCGCAAAACTCCCCATATCGTGATACTGTCGTATCGTAAAGTCTCAGGTGAGTTCCACCTCTAGAACGTAGCCTTTGATAAGTTTTACCATACTAAAATTGAAAGGTTTTTGCTGATCCTCAATACATTGTAGTCAAATTGGGCCATATTTTAAATTAAAATCTGTTCTTTTATTGTTATTGTTCCTCAACCATGCTGCCAAAATATCTAAGCCAAGTCAAGGAAAAGTTGCATGGAAAGGAGAATAGGTCATATTTTCCAGACAGTCTGAACAGAACCATAACCTCCATTTCTCCCCTCACTGCTTAAAGCATAAGCACATCAATTCTCTGGAACAGCGCTGTCCCATACGGTCTAAAACATCAAGGCGGGGACAATAAAAGACAAAAGGCTATTTGAAAAAGCAGTGTTATATGCTATTCCATCTATTCTAACCTGTCCGAGAGGGTTCAGGGGGTCCTGACCTGCCTGCCAGTAGATATGACATGCCACCAGGGTGCACGTCCATTGGGAACAGTCTCAAACCACGCAGTTGGAGGGGTCAGACTTAAATTTATATTCACACAGCACTGACTACCTGTCAGTTGACAAACAGTAAGCAGGTTTGATAACTGCTCTTGATATTAAGTGACTTATTTCAGAAACAGTACTGTCAAACCACAAAGTAATAGTTTTAAAATATATTGTTACCCAGTCGTTTGGTAACTTTAATTGCATAAATTCCCTGTGGTATAAGATTCATTGCCAAGTCTAACTACTAGCTATAACTTCCACTTATATTTCCCCAAAATTGGATGAGGGAGAGTGGGAAATGACCCATGGAAACGGAGCACATGAAATCCAGAACATAAGTAGCCTCCGGCATGCCACACACTTGCTGACCCCACATCCCACACCCCACATCCCACACCCCACATCCCACACCCCACCCCACACACCACACACATATGCTCATCCATGTAAGACGTGTGCCTTTACTGCAGCTTAATTTGAGTTCCCTCAGACTGAGCACAGTGGCAGACTGCCGAGAGAGAGAGATTCACCCAGGTGACTGTTCCCCAGCTTAGGAGAAGTTCAAGCCACTCTGGGGACTTTGGGAGGGCATTTATATGCGCTCAGCACATCTTTATCCCACAGGCCAGAATTTACAAATAGATTTCAAATGAGAGACTCTGCTTTAATTTTCTAATGCAGTGACCCATTCTGCAGCAGTGTAATAGCGGGTCCCAGTGTGACAATTAAAATAAATCATGTCTGAACAGAATTCGCCATATGTATTCATGCCTCATCAGTAACTGAATTGACGTAAATGATTTATCCGAGGGAACTTAAATACCAGCGCCCATACAGTACCACACAGAGCTACCACCCGGCAGCGCAGACTTTTTAACAGTCCTACTGTGAATGATGACATTGGCTTGTCTAAAATGAATGAATGATTGTGAAAAGGTAGACAATGGTTCTCAGTCTGAAACACATGAACATTACCAAGGATGAAGTACACTTTGGGATAGGGATCTTCATTTGACTTGCTTGCACACATGACTAGTATCCTTGAATCCACGAATTTGAATGAACTTTAATGCGGCTAATGGAGAAAGTAATGTAGCTAAACTCTGTGGGCTAGTGCACAAAAACACTAAGTTACAGACCTGAAAGGGATTTTTTTCCCCAGACATAAAAAAATGGATCTTGACTATTTTATTTAAATGTATCAATTGATACTGACTTCTTCTTTTTTTTGTTGCTGGTTTTCTTAATTTCATTGTTTCCAGGCACTCTTATTTTGGCAGAGCATCTATCAAATGGTTCCTCAAGGTGAAAACTTGATGATGTATCTTGGTTGTGAGACAAAAAGAAAAGGTTTCCTCTTGCTTAAAAAGACTGGGAAACAATGAAATAGAATAGCAAATGACCAAGTAAGGACTATAGCACAGACTATGTGCATTACTGCTGTCACACCTTCATTACCGTAATGGATAGCCTACATCTGAACCTAGCTAGACCTTAAGAAAAGCAAGTTTGATAACATGGGTCATCTTCTGTTTTCATTAAAAATGACAGCTATGTGGAAACTTCTTTTGATTATGGTGGGGGAAGCGTACTGTGAGCTCCAAATATCATTACGCTCATGTGTACGGTCGCAGACCCCCATCAGCCATTACAGGAATGTGAATACGGTGCCCACTGTGTATAAGTATCACCTTCCTCCTGATTTGGATATCCTCATCCTCATGTGCCGCTTCACCCTCATCAGCTTTACTTTCTCTGCTTTTGATTAATCCTGTCTCATTTGAGATTTTGAAACTATCAATGGGAATTATTCAAATCCCTGAGGTATGAAATAGCTATGAGGAGGCTGTGGAAGACACTCATTAACCCCAAATGGAGGGGAGCCCACAGTAAATCTCGATGAATTCTCTCCATGGTAGAAATCTGATTAGTTACGGTGGCTGTAATCCCAGTTGAAGGTAGAAGTTAATTTTGTCCAGTGCATACCATAGCGATAATTTAAAGACATTAAAAAAACATGTATTTTACAGTAAGTCTACTCTGTCAGCAAGTATTACTAGAAGTGTTGTAATATTACCTTGCCTCGGGAGACATACTGTACATTTATGAGAAAATCTGGGTAAAATAATATTTATTTCCGCGTCTGTTAAAGTCCAAAGTTAAAACGTTGAAGAAATATTAAGTTATCAGCCAACTCAGTGGCAGTTTGTTACAACTGAATGAATCCAATAGCTCAAGACTTGAACCAATAAAGGGATACGCTTGTATGGATTGAATCAGTGAAATGTAGTGGCGTGTTCAGAGCCCTCTGCGGATTCTATTGTTCTATTGATCATTCCATTGTAGTTAGTTCTGCACTTCCATCCTCAGAGGCCTGTTTTCTCCCGTTCTAAACTAATGGAGGGTTTTTGCATGAAGTCATGAAATGCACCATGGCTGCCAACTGAAGAGATCAGAATCTTGCCATATAAACCAAAACTAGACATTCTCCCCTAGAGGGACTTGTTTTAGCTGTAGCACCACCTCCAAATTGGATCAGCAGCTGCTGTATATGATTCCATAATTTGAGGCATAATATGTTCCATTAATGCCAAAGCACTCACAGGCATTAGAGAAGACAGTTGATGCAAACCTCTCAGGATGTGCTCTGCTTATTCTCTGCCTTATTTCTCAGAAACATGGCACAGACTGGTGCCGCTGCCATTCTCTTACATGCAGATGTCAATTATAGAGGTGGCAGAGAGTGGTGAGCTGTGCACATCTGCCAGTGGATGATGTCTCCCCCAGCACTGTGCAAGCCAATGAAGCATAAATCTCAGCCATCAGTTGGCAAGCTTCATCTTAACAATAATGTCTGCAAGACCTGGAAGCTGCCAGACCTAAAATCCTATCTGGTACTGTATACACAGACCTCCACGATTAAGAGTAACTGAGTAAAACATACTTTACTGCATTAATCTTTCTTTCTTTCTTTCTTTCTTTCTTTCTTTCTTTCTTTCTTTCTTTCTTTCTTTCTTTCTTTCACAGATATAGTTTGACCCCCCCTACTTTCTTTTTGTCCTTCATGGGTCACATGGCCTGGAGGGTATACAGGCTATGTCTTCTGTGTTTGTGATAGGTGGTTCTTCCTCATCACACCCAGACCTCTGCTGCCTGCTGTGTTATTAGACAAATACAGTACATTAGGGACAGACCAGCTCCACCACTGTTGTCATTGAGAACATCTAGTTATCACATCTTGCGCTCAACCACCTGCTGAGTTCACAGAGCTATCAGCATCCCCCATGACCCGCTTGTGTCTCTGTGTGTCTCTGCTGGAGACCTTGGATATGTTAAACACCCCCACACGGCCAAGCCCAAGTATTCTACACGCAACATCTCCCTCAGAAAATGGCTAGCCCAAGACACACACACACATACACACACACACACACGCACAAACAAAGTTGCTAATACGAACATTGTAGTGAACATACAGTACCTCCTATGAATGTATTGAGTTGTACCACTGTGACTGTGTGCTGTACTACAGTATATCAGAGGATGTTTGTCACCCACAATATGGCTGTTTCCAAAGGCATCAGGCTCTAAGTGTGTGGATTACAGCGGTATACATTTGTATAATGCCTGTGATAATGGGATAAAGCAGCTTCCGTGGAAGCTGCATACAGAGAAATCTGTATGGAGAATGGATTATTCTCCAAAGCTCTGCCTATGGGACGTTGAACCCAGGAGTTATCACAAGCAGTCAGCATCTCAAGTGGGTGCAGCGCCTCAGAAAAGTATTCTGATGCTGCATTTTATGTCCATATTCTGTTCTCTTGGGAGAAAACATGAGATGGGGAGGCCACAATCGTGTAGGTTTTAGTCAATAATTACCCTAGGAGCACTCGAAAGGATGAGATATTGTTCCATTTCAGATTTGCATTTACTTTACATTAGGACACATGCACATGCCTTGCATTTTCAAAGACTTATTTATTGTGCTCTCTTCCATGATCCAGGAACCCGCTGAACTAGTTTGTATGTTTCTCTTGATAGCCATTATAGAGAAAATTAGCATTTCCATGCATACAAAAGCAATTACCTTCAATTTATACACATTTGATAGAAACATGTCCCCAATTAGAGGGCCATTTCAGGGGACTGATAAGACGAGCAGCTCTCATATTGAACATCTGAGGTCTGGACAGACGGTGCATCCTGCTTTCTCCCTGATCCCTATCTCTGTCCACAGTGCAGCTTTATTAGGGGTTCGCTATGCAGCTCTGATTTAACAAATTTCAAACAGCTAATTTCACCCTTAATATGGGTCTGGTGCAGAAAAACAAATGTTGCTGTGCTGATAGTGATGCTTTAATATTGGTAAAACAATGAATGGATAGTCGTGCAATACTTTATTGTCTATCTCACAAACACTTTTTATCCATTCAGGATACCACGATAATTAAGTTCCTAGTGTAGGCTTTCAAAATTTAATTTAACATGGCTGAGTCCAATACCGAAATATCATATATTTTTTACAATATATTTTCCAGTTCCTTCATTGACATTAATGGTCTTACGGAGGCATAGTTGTTTGCCCTTCCTCAATGTGTCCTGTAGCCATTTACTCGAGGAAGAGACATCTCAGATGACATCTCTGAATCTGTCCATTCATTAGCCCAAACAGGCTTATCTGCTTAAAGTCTTTGGCTAAGACCCCATTCTCATTGAGGAATGACTCACCTCCATATTGCCTCGTTATTCAGCAGCGGAACAATTACGTCACCCTGTTACTGGCCGTGGGAGATTATGGACTTATTCTTGCAAATCCTCTTTTTACATGATATGAAATCCTCTGCCAGGGGTCTGTGCATGAGGCAAGGAAGAGACAATCAGCCTGTCTGGGCTCTTGATGAACCTACAGTATAGTGATTCAAGGAGTGCCAGTTCACCGATCAAAATAAGAGAGGGAGGAGACAGGGAGGAAAGAAGGTGGAAGGAAAAGAGAAGGATGAGGCTGATAACAAGGATGCTGACATCAGCCAAGCTTTAGCTCCTCAGGCCAACAGGCACATTTCTGGAAAACAGTCAGAGGAAAACAAACCAGCAAATCCAGTCCAAAGGTGACAGTCGACCTCTTTGGTACGTGAGGGCTCCTATAACTTTATAGATTCAGTACAACAGATGAGCCTAATACAGTACCTAAGTGATGATAAAATCAAACTGACATAGGTCAAGCCTGACTGTATACTATACATCCATAGCTACAGTATATAGAAGAATGAGTATAGGCAAAGTAGAAAAATACAGGTAACCATTTTCATCATCTGTAATGTAGGTGGGTATATCCCAGAGTGCTATAGCTACTATATTGCAGTTAAGATCTCATGATGCTACCATTTATTTATTTGGGAGCCATATATAGGGGGGGAATGGCTCAGGATTGTGAACTCAATCACAACGCGCGGGGATGTCAGTGCACAGAGCGCTCCCCGTGAATCACACACTGAAAGGCTATCACCCAAACCTCCAAGGTCCACTGCCAACTCATCAGTCAACACGGACCAGGCCAGGGAGGGACCGATCAGCCATGCACACACACTGGCCACTGGGGACATTCACAAACTCAGCCCCTCCTTTCTTCTCCCCCATATCCATACCAATATCCATACTCTCGCTGAGACCATACCATAACATATTCCAAGGTCTGAGTGTGACTTTGCCTCTCAGAATTCTGTCATTAGACCTATATTGTGTATGAAATTGAAGGCCACAGAGGCTTGTTTCGTCACACTAGCTGGTTGGTCTAGATGGATTTTCACACTTTGTTTATAGCCGCAATGTTTATAGAAAGCGGTTATAGAGTACTTCTCTGTTTGTCGTATAGTTAAGGCTCCAATTATGCAATGTAGTATGGATTTTGTATGGAAGTATGGCATATTATACAGTTCTTGGGCCTCATGATTTGATTTTGATACAGTAGAATATGTATGTAACCCGTGGCTGCATACTTTTTGTTGTTTTAAAAATAATAACTTTTCTAATTCAAATTTTCTCCTAGAGCATTAGCAATAGAGAATATACATACCTATGTTTATCCTTTTGTCTACCTATGTATCTTTTTTCCTTTAGCTAAAGAAAAGAAATACAGATACCGCATGTTATAAACAGCACATCTCCAACATGATGCGGGCAATGAGGTGAGAAGAAAACATGCATAAATGAGTGACAAGAGATGTGCGGCCATGAGGGATAATACAAATTTGCATGATTACATGGACAGATGAGCGATTTACCTCTGCTTATGTCTGACAGCCATTCTAGATGAAGGACATATGAGTGGCATCTGATCCTGTTTTCTTTAAATGTAGCACCTGAATGCAACTCACATCATATCCAGTAATTGATGTATGACCGTTTGGAGGTGGAGGTTAAGGGGAATGATGTTTATCTTGCAAATTTTGCTTCTGGGACACAGATGCATTATGAGAGAGACTGTGCTTGATACAGCATATATAGGAAACAGCCTTTACAAATCAAAATACTGTGATGATGCTATGTTGTTAGTCAGACTGGTGTAGGCACTGTGCATTAGAAAGAGAAGGACAGAAAGAGAGAGAGAGAGAGAGAGAGAGAGAGAGAGAGAGAGAGAGATAGGTCTTCTCCCACTGTTTTATGTCAACATGCACCTTCTACTACTTTGGCCTGAACTTTCATGGGAAAGTCAACCAATATTCTTTGACCCACTGCATACCCTCTCTTCAAGTTTTTTTGCAATTACAGTTTTCAAAGTTTCAAAGTATTATCTGCCTAGCTCACATGCTCTGTGGCTTATTCAAGCCCACCGCCCTTGTGCACACTATACAACGCCTTCTCCACCATGCGCAACTCACACATTTGGCACACTCATGCCCGGCCTAAACCACATTAGGAAAATAGATGATATGACAATTTCACACATATAGCGTTATCCTTTGCCTCACTTCGATTCACCTGTGACCAAGCAATCTTCCACAAGTAAGCACAATAATAAGTAATTACCATAATGTTTGAATTTGAAAAAAACTTTGAATGGAAGCGGAAGGAGAGAGAGGGAGAGAGGCAGAAATATTTGATTAATCTTCTTAACACGTTTCATGTGCAGATTCTTTGAGTTAATTTCAAGGACCATGCCTAAAGGAGATTACCTCCCCATGCTCCTGCACATTTGCTCATGAGTGATTTTGTTTATTCATGTTTTATATTATAATGCTCCTGCTGCCGTCTGTAGCCACAGACCTGCCGACAAAAATGCAATTTATTTCCCGCTCTGCACACGATGGAGACGGCTGATAATGTCACCAGGAAATATGAAGACTGCTGGGACGGGACCAAACAGCCTACTATTTATGTATGGAATATAAATAAAATATTTTGTGTGGGTTCTCTTAACACACACATACACCCAAACACACACATGCCCCAAAAAAAGTAAAAGGTTGCTCCACTTTTAGTGTCATTGAATTCTTTAACCAGTACTTAACACGCTGTGTGTGTGTGTGTGTGTGTATGTGTGTGTGTGTGTGTGTGTGTGTGTGTGTTGTTAGATTTACATATCTGTCATCTGTCCGTAGATCAATATGTATCTACTATAGTATGGATCATTACAGAGAGTCATATAAAAGGTCAAAGATGCGTTCAAGTTCTCACGGAGGTTGCAGATTATGCATCCCCTCACTCGCCAATCACACTTATCATCAACAGCCAATGCTACGCTCATCCCAGGCAGTGCATGCGCCTCCCATCATATAAAAATCCATCTACAGTATGTTGTCATGACATATATGACACCGCCCGCTCATATTTCTTTGCAGCAACTCAGTTATGAACATGCATCAAAGTCTCTCTCATCACCCCTGCTAATAGGGATTTATCTGTTCCACTGGCAGTGATGGGATGGCTGACGTAACTGTTTAGATTCCAGCGGCTCCTATGCTCCCTCCAGATGATGATGATGATGACGACGACCACCGCCACTCTTTGCCTAGCGGACGGCCGCATTGGCAGGATTTATGGTCTGCAGTACCTATCCCAGGCACAAAATGCATTGTCTCTGGGCAGATCGTTCAGCCTGTCCTTGCTTTATTGATCTCACTCCTCACAAGTTCACAACTTCCGCGTTCGTGGTGCTTCACTTGACAGGAGAGAGATTTAGAGGAGGGATGAGGTCAGATAGAGGAAGAGAGATGGAGGGAAGGGCAGAGGAAGAGGAGGGGGGAGAGAGAGGAGAGGAAATGAAGAGAGGCTGTAAGAGAGAGGGATAAGGGAAGGAGAGAGAGAGAGAGGACGAGACAGTTACTTCCACAGGGAGGACGCGGCTCTTGGCCCGGTCAGAGAAGATTGATACTTGCGAGTGTACAGAGGCCTGCAGAATTAGCCCCTGGTACATTGGAAATCCACTGGTAAACACATCCAGCCGCTCTCAAAGGTGTCCCTGTCAATCTCAGCACACTCTTTTACTGTACACAGTGTGTGTTAGTGTGTTGTCCACTGCAGTGCTCGGTGAAATACTGCACTACTCTACATCTTTGAGTCTGCCTTCACCATGTGTGCTACCATTTTCTCACCTGGTGATTCTGCTTTTTGCATCCACCACACCTCCCCTAAGCCTGTTTTCTACAGTATGTACTCTGGACTTGACATGTGCATGTGTGGGTGCATGCGTGTATTGACAGGCATACACTGTAAGATGTTATATATGGTCCAACTATTCACCTCTTTGTAAGCCTTTGGTCATAGTAGCACCTCCAGTCCTCTTTCCATACACAACTTTCAATGACCTCCTCCCTTCTCCACTCCTTTCTCTTTTGTGAGCGCTTTGGCCTTTTTCCCCAGAGTCCACAGGATTACATTGGAAACAACCACTCTTAACTGAGCTCACAAAGCCCGCAGGGAGTGTGAAGAGGGTAAGGAAGGCGACTTACATAAGGTCAGCAGGCTCCGAACTCACAACCCAGCACCAGCGCCACCATGGAGGACAAAGCCAAGGCTCTGCAATGTTTATGGCAACACTTGTACAGTACAGACTAATTGGCTTGGCTACAATGGGATATGAAATGTGTGTGTTTACGATTGTACACTCTACGTATTTATATAATACACTGAACATTCGTTAACTGTGTGTACAATATATTCATTGTTAATGACTTGTCGGTGGCCTTGTACACCAATCTGCTGTTGGAGCATGAGTGGTGCAAAGGAGCTGATCCGCTGCATAACCCCTTCTCTTTTGAACTCATACTGTACACTGTGATAAGGATTTCAGAATATAGAGATCAGAGTGCAACTCCATTCAATTACTTTCAAAGAAATTTGAAAAGCAGACAGACTTCTGAAGGGAGAGAGTCTGAAATGTGAATCAGCATGCTGTTCTTCTCAGAAAGAAAAATGTATTATAGAGGTAGTGAACAGGAGAATACAATGAATTGCTCCTGTGTGCTGTGCCGTCAGCGTGGAGAGCCTTTGATAGTCAGACTTTTCATTCGTCTACTGAAGTCAATGAATGCAGAGTACACACAGTGCAGTACACATGGGAGAGGAGTGGAGAGATTTGGGGTGCGTGATCCAAAAATAAAATGGGTCATCAAATTACCCCTGTGATTGTGTGTACCTGTACAATTATGATTGATCTTTGCAAGAGAAAACAAAGTGGTGTATTTGCATGTTAAAGGATGCACTCTTTCTCTCTCCCAGCACCATAATTATCTCAAATGTGAAATGCTATTTAGGTATTCATAATTTATTTCTGTGCGAGGAGGACACAATAGACAACCATGCAATGGCTCTGCCAAGTCCCAGAATTTTTTTTCGGTTAATTGAAAATCTCATTTGCATGAGGCGAAAATCAAACACTCATTTCCATACATGAGATTATAAAAAGATAACTGCTAGTGTTTGTTGTTCCATATTTGATCTGAGCATTTCCCACTAATTGCTAAATGCTGCAAATAGGGCTGGAGTGTAACCTCCAAACTAATATTCACAAGGCAACTGAATGTAAACGTTTCGGTTCAAATGCCTCACCATGATTTGTAGGCTATGTTTTCAAATGTTTGTGTCTGCAATCAGGCAAATGTGTATTTATGTGAGAGCCCTGGCGATTCCATATTAAAACACAGAAATGCATAGCTGGGTATCTGCCAACATCATGAACAAGAATGCAAACCCAGTTGAATGTTGCATAGGCAGACAGACTCATACAGTGGACACTAGCATTTAGAGCCAGCAATATTCCCTATGATTTGTCTGTGCAATCTGAGGTGTCCTGTTTCACCCCTTTACAAACAACCCTATGTATTCACACGTGTGCACACACACACACACACACACACACACACACACACACACACACACACACACACACACACAAACACAACCCTGTCTATTCCAGGCGGACACCATTAGAGCCCTGGCCTCAGCCTCTGTTCCCTACATGAAGCTCATTAATGCAGCCTCCGACATGGGCGGACACCAGGAGATTTCCAACCCCTCCCCTCCTCTTGCTCCCTTCTCTTTCTTTCTTCCTTTCCCAAAAACATGATTAATGGGATTTGTTTAGGGGGCTGAACCCCAGGTAAAACTGGCCTGAGGTTTACTGGGCACAACTTAGTGCAGTGCTGACACATTTCTGTCTCGAGGAACATTATGGATCAGTAGGGGCAATTTAAGATGAGGCCATAAACAGTGGAGTAAGCTGTTGTCCAATGAGGATTTCTTTTTAAATATGGCCTGTGGGGATTTGCTGTTGTGGTAGCATGTTGCACAATTACTCACTGAGAGACAGAACTATGAGGAGAGAGTGTAGTTAACAAGTGTATACAGGTTTACACCTTTTTTTATAACCAGCTCTCTTTGTCTATCTTGTGTCTTTTTTCTTGCTCTCTCTTTCTCATCCCCACTCTGCTGCTGAATGTTTACAGTGTTAGTTGTTTGAGTGTCGTTAACGCCTGGTATACTAGCCCCTATGTTAGTTCCTTCTCATTGCCTCACCAGCTTCAAATGCCTTGCTGTTTAAGTCATGTCACCCTGTAACAACTATTTGTATTCAATTTCTCATCGGTGGCTGGTGACGGTTAGGGAGTCCTAAACTTTCTGATTTTAACTACTAATGATTGTGTACCATTCATGATTCTAGTTTTCTAACACAGGTGACAATAAGGAGATAAGGCATAAGTTGTTTCCCCCCCGAGGTGAGTAATGTCGCTGGGATACTGTTTATGGATGCATTCTGTTTTCAAAACTGATGCATGGACTATGTTTGTACAATCATACACATATACACACATTGACATACACTGTAGACAGCTCTGCACTACTGTGTGTATGTTGTGTATGTGACGACCTCTATGCAATAGCTGGGAAAGGACAACTGTCAAATTAAATGACATAAGGTATATTTTATTTCTCTGTGCGTCTGACCTAAGCATTTTGCCTCAGAAATATGTGCTGTGTATTTTCGTCCAGGGCTCCAGCGCAGGTAATTGAAAAGCATTGCTCAGTGTAGCGTGTGCACTCAGACATGCGATGAGGCCACCATTACGGTTCAGCATGGCCTGGAGGAATGAGAGGATGGAAGGATGGAGGGACTGTGTGCCATGATAGAAATTTTAGATTAAGTGGGACCCTCACACTCCTCTCAATGTCAAGGGGTGAACTGGAAATACCTGTGAGTATCGCATCTGGAATCTCATATCCACACACAGGGTACTGGGTGATTTTTTTGAACCAGATTTTTCAATTACTTACTTATACATTTCTAAACAAAGCAGTTATTGCATTGTTATTATTATTGTTGTTGTTGTTGTTATTAATATTGTTGTTGTCATTGCTATTCACACAGGGATCTCATTAGTGTTTGCAATTATATAAAGCTAAAAATGAACCATACACGTTACAGTCTATGTACAGTGGTTGAAATAGGAGCATACACTGTACATGCAGCACTTCTGCAGGCATAAAATCTTCTTCTTCTATGATGGCACACTTTTTTTCTCTCCTATGGCCTTCACAGAGTGTGCAGTAAATGGGGAGGGAGCGTGAAGACTCAGTGCCTCATGTAATAAGCACATAATTAAACTCCTCTGACAATTACATCATGCATTATCAGCCCAAGCCAGATCCATTACTCCTCCCGATCAATGGCTTGGCCACAACAGGGCTCCTACTCTGACCACACCAGGGACTGGCGGCCAGGCAGCTGCAGCCTTCTCCGCAGTATTGCAGAACCAGTAAGTGCTGTTAGTGACATCCAACACCAAGGGTTTGAATGGAGAGAGGGAGGAGGGTTAGCTACTTAATGCTAGGTAGAGGGAAGAAGGAAATGGGAATTAGCCTTGATGAGGACCATGAGGAGGTGGTGCAGCTACTCGCTACGGCTCCAGAGTGTAATGATGAGTCATGGTAGAGTGAATTAGAATATGTTCGGTTTTCCTCTGCAGTATTGGAGATTGCAATCTCTAATGATGAGATCCTCAAAGATCACTGAGGTCATACGGAGGCTAGTCCGTTGCTGTGTTGCATAATGCTTTTGAATTAAACATCAAGTTCACACCAAGCATGCAAGCTTAACAAATTCTGAATACATCAACAATTTAGATATACAATTACACATTCTAATTTTGGTTCTTTCATACAGACTGTAGAATAATAAGTAGTGTAAGTAATAATAGTTCATAGTGGCATGAGGGGAGCAAAATGTGGCCATATCAGCAAAGTCAGGACACGTCAAGCATTTATCTCCAGTAGATCATTAGACATCATCATGCATTAAATGGTATCATTAGCTGGAAGAACTCAGGAAGATGACCACATGCATGCCATCTGCCAATGGGATGTAAGTGGGGTATGAGAAAATAATTTTGATCAATCTGCCTAATCCCTTCTGCCTGTCAAAGTGGCCTGAGAGGAGCAACCACAGGCCCAGAGAATAGATCAAATCAACTCTGTTTGTCTGCCTGTATGTCTGTGTGTCTGTCTCTCATTCTTGTTCGTTGTCTCTCAACTTACCGTCTGTCTCATCTTTTGTTGCTGCACTCCTACTTTTCACCAGAATTAGTACATTACACATCCAGGGAACATCCATTAGCTTGGTTCTTCTTCTTCTTCTTCTTCTTCTTCTAGGAATTGGCTAGGGCAATGTTATTTCAGATTATACAGTTGTTAAAGCTCATTTTAAGCTAACAACAGGACATCAAAAGCGATGAACCCTTCACAGAGGGAGAGGAGGAGGTGTTGATGGAGTTTCTGGGCAGGTGAGAAATGGAGAGGGGCTGTGAAGAAAAGACCCGATCAGATGGAAAGGAAAGATTAAAGAGGGAATTATTAATGGGGCCAGAGCCCTTTGGAGCAGGAGATTTGTTCGGAGGAGGATGCAAAACTGCATGTGAGATAATCGAGAGGGGGGGGATCTTTCCTTTCCCACAATGTGAAATAGGAAGATATGAGGATCCAGACACAATGTATCATTGTTACTCTTTCATACAAATCATATTACAAAAAATACAATATGATGAGCCATAAGATGAAAAGGTACTCTAAACTGCCTCCATAGCTTGCACCATATATGCTAGAAATGGGTTGGAACAACTGTCTAGACACACCTACCTTGTGCCCACTGCCCTTTTCCTGTAGTATCTACTATGTATTTTCCCTATGTATGCTTACCAGGAGCAAGCAGGTCACTCCAAACGGTGATTGATGTCCTGGTGTCATGCTGATTGACTTCATGGTTGCATACACTGGTAGAAGGGATGAGGTACACTGCTGTGGGGCAATCGCAGCTACCCAGGACATACTTCAATTCCAGGCCCCTCTCCCCATGGGATGGTCCTCTATCCACCCACACACCATGGAGGTTGAGCAGGCTAAAGGCAGGGCAGTTCTCATTGTAAGCTGTGACCCCCTGCATGAGTACATTTGTATTGCTTTTTTGTTTGATGGGGAATTTCGGGGTCAGTTGGTCTTGAACTGTGCTCTCCCAGGAGGTCAATATGACTGTTGTGTTCTGACATAGAAGGGTTGCAGACTGGGGAGTTACCTGTGGTGTCTATCTGTCATACAAAACCATTCGGTCTGGATGTGGATTTGGGTCACACCAATGGGATATAGTATGGAATAATATATATAGCATATGCTCCTCTGCTGTGGTATGCCTTGATTTGTACTGTAAGGTTTGGTGATAACTTGCTTTAAAATGCAATTTAAACTTGAACCCTTTCATAAGAATGCAGTATTTGAGGTACACATTAGGGACTACTTGTACAAGGTCTGTACCATACCGAATAGGTGCCCTGTGCACTACACAGGCCTGGTACTGTATTTATATTGGAGTTTTACATGATGAGAAACAGATGGAGTGTGTCAAAGATAAAAGGAAAGGAAGTATGAAGTATGACTAAGATTATAATGATGGGGAGCCAAGACCCAGGAGGCCAAATACACTCTTCACTCCCTCTCTCTCACACACTCTCTCATGCACTCTCTCTCTTCTTCTTTTCACTGAGTTTAACTGGTTGGTTTTGAGATATTTGCTTATTTAGCCCAGACCAGATTCACATCAGACCAATCTGTAGTACTGCAGGAGTATAACTCCACTGCAGCAGTTTTTTCTGTGTGGTGGTCAAGTCGGTCAAGCGGTGGCTGGTAGTGAGGCCAGACAAATAACAAGCTCATTGCTCTGTTCTTCAGCTGGTATCGATCTACCATAATATATGTTTAGCTGATCCTGTTTGGAACTCCTTTCAGTAAACAGGCCACAGTCAATACTGTCACACCACGTTTGACTAACACCTCCATGCCAAGCCAACAACCAGCACCTCACTCACTCACACTGAATGTCAAATGAAGGAAGTTGAAGCAAGACTCGCTTCGAAAGCAGCCAACAGTAAACTACAGCAGAATGACAGTGGCAGTGGTGATACTAATGGGCGACAGAGTCCCAAACTGTCATGTAGTAGCGTTGTTTGTGTCGTCTCCAAGAGCAGCCCCCCATGTGCACCTGCTGCTGGTGGGGTTCATTATGGATTTCTCTAATGGCTTTTAGAGTTTTAATAGCAGGGTTTTGCATGGTGCGGGTATTAGGTAATGAATCACTAGATGTCGTCCCCATGCCTAATGAGAGAGCCCACTGTTTCTCAGTGCACAGACCTCAGGCAGAGATATGCATGGCAGGCAGCTCCTGGAATATGTCCTTATTTATTCATTTATATGTATTTGTTTGCGTGATGGATTATTTGTGCGTCTCAACTATCTACTTTTTTTGGGAGGACACACATAAACTTATAGAGTTGTTACAATGCAAAACAACTTTATTAATCCCCGAGGGGCAATTAGAATTTGGGCATGGTAAAAACAGACACAGGCACAGACAGATACAAAAGAGAGAGCTCTGATTGGGCTATATGGAACTGAAAGTGTGAGTACATTTAAATGTAGAAAAGAGAAATGCATTTGGAATAATAAATTAATAAATTCGAGGAGGTTATAGTCCACAGTTCAAGTAGGCATTAGTTTGTTTGTTTTTGTGTGCCACGCTCAAGTTGGAGCACAGGATTGTCCTTCAGTGCCTTGCTCATCAGGCGGATGGCTTCGGGGATGAATGTTGCTCTACGTCTGTTGGTAGAGAACCTGGAGAAATGCAGGCGGTGCCCGAGAGGGAACAGGTGGAACTGGGGGTAGAGGACATGGCTACGGTCCCCCAGGATGTCGTGGGCCGTCCTCCTGGCCTGCTGCTCCTAGAATGAGGCTTCTGAGAGACACCCCAGTGATTTTTTGAGCAGGTGTTTACTATGGTTCGGAGCATGGATGTATTAAAAGAACTGGATACAGTGTCGGAGGCGGGGCTCCATTCATTCCTATGAAGTTGCTCAGTGGCGCATTGAAGCCAGTTTTGATAGTGGTCAACTGTGGAATTGTATCGTCACGTGATGCTATTGGGCCCAAAAAGACTTTTTCCCATAGACTTTAATGGAGAAAGACACATCCGTAACTCCGCGGATAATTATTTTTGAGGTACATCAACTTCCCAGTACGAACACTTATATAAACCTTATTTAAATCATCCAGTTGTCAAAGTTGTAAAGTTCACAAATAGCCCAATCCAGAGCTTTTTTCATAGCCATTGTATGAACGCGCATTTGGGCCCAATAGCATCACGGGGTTGAAGAGAGAGCTGAGCCAGAAGGCGAAGCTCTCGATTTACCGGTCGATCTACTTTCCAACCCTCACCTATGGTCATGAGCTTTGGGTAGTGACCGAAAGAACGAGATCGCGAATACAAGCGGCCGAAATGAGTTTCCTTCGCAGGGTGGCCGGGCTCAGCCTTAGAGATAGGGTGAGGAGCTCGGACATCCGGGAGGGACTCAGAGTAGAACCGCTGCTCCTCCACGTCGAGAGGAGCCAGCTGAGGTGGTTTGGGCATCTGGTTAGGATGCCTCCCGGACGCGTCCCTGGGGAGGTGTTTCGGGCATGTCCAACCGGGAGGAGACCTCGGGGTCGACCCAGGACACAATGGAGGGATTACATCTCTCGGCTGGCCTGGGAACGCCTCAGGAATCCCCCGGAAGAGCTGGTGGAAGTGGCGGGGGAGAGGGCTTCCTGGGCTTCCCTGCTGAAGATGCTGCCCCCGCGACCCGGACCCGGATAAGCGGAAGACGACAAAC